>CAUYRT010018910.1:0-63257 GCA_963574885.1 Lepilemur ruficaudatus
TCTCTACTAATAATAGAAAGAAATTAATTGGCCAACTAAATATATATAGAAAAAATTAGCTGGGCATGGTGGCGCATGCCTGTAGTCCCAGCTACTTGGGAGGCTGAGGCAGAAGGATCTCTTCAGCCCAGGAGTTCGAGGTTGCTGTGAGCTAGGCTGACGTCACAGCACTCTAGCCCAGGCAACAAAGTGAGACTCTGTCTCAAAAAAAAAAAAAAAAAAAAAAAAAAGCAAGCTCTTATGCTGTTAGGAGGTACTATCAGGATAACTGAGAATATTCAAACAGATTTAAGGCTGCAAACTTGTTAAATTTATACAATATAAATATAAATATAAATTTGTACAATATAAATTATACAAAATTTATAATTGTTTGTGTCTCAAAGTGAAGCTGAAATATTTAAATAGTTATAACGTTCGTGTTAGGAAAGGTGGTGTTTATTCCAATTTGCATTTTTATTGTGAAATAAAATCCTTTTCCAATGGAAAAAATAACTTTGCCCATTAAGTAAGCAGGTATCAAAATTTAAGTATTTTTTAAAACAAAAAGGTCAAAAAGTTTAAGTGATATAAAAGGCAAAATATATAGTAAGAGCTATGATTCCTTAGAATGCTAGAGGAACAAAAAACTCATTTAGAAACTTTATTAGGATTTGCTTTTATTTTCTAATTCCTATGGGCAAAAACTATGTAACACTAATGTGTAAAATGCTTTACTCCTTGCCTACCAGGCAATATTAAAACAGCTTAAAACACATACTTGAGCATTTACATTAAAGATAATGTACTTAATTAAGGGCTCCAAAGAGTGATGCTATCTATGTGAAAGAACCCATTCTTTACTTTTTAGGAAAGTGAAGTACCTGAAGAGATTGATTCTTCTTATATATTTTGTGTGGAGGAAGGGTGAGAGATGCTTCAGCCATGGTGGCCCTGAATAGTGAAGCTTTAAGTATGAAAATATTATAATTTATAGTTAAGAGGCTACTGCACATTTGCTTGTAACAAAAATTAAAATATACTCTCATCGACAGGCTCACTTCTAAAGACAGTAGTAGAACCAGTAAACTAAGGTTTATCAGTAAAATTCCTATGTACTTTTTTATAGCTTCTGATTAAATTGAGGGAAAAAGCTGTTTCTGAAAAGTTACTGCTATTTGTCAAAAGTACACTGTTTTCATAGAGGAGGCATTTCAAGATTGGCTGTGTATAATTTAGAATTGTTTCTAAGATAACAGGATGTTGGTATCTAATACTTCAAAAAGAAAAATTCTAAGCAAATCCCAATTAGTCAGAACAGGAGGAATGGAGGGGTGGGTGGGGGAATAACTTGAGGAAGGGAGCAACTGGCAGCTCTCTGCTTATTAAAATCTTATTTATCATTCAAGGTAAAACTTAAATTTCCCCCTCCTCCATGAAAGTGTCTCATCTGTGAATTCCACAGGCAAAAAGCTAACATTTCTATCTCAGAACTCTCAAAGTACTTAACACTGGTACCATTTAGCTGGTCAACACTTTCACTTTACCGTCTTACATTATCTTTTCTCTTTCATACACAAATACATGTAAGAATCACAGACAGATACATATCTCTTTTCACACATAGAGCTCTTTAAGAGATGACATTTCCTGTAGCATTTAATACAATGTTTTGCAAACCACACATTGAAGGAAATGATGCCATCATTCATCTTACACTTCTGTTCTTAGAATAAGGTTATTTCCCTGCTACTCCAAGTTTCTGCAACTGCACATATAGCTGGTCAAAAATGTGCATTTCAGTATCATTGGGCAGGCACCCACTACAAGTTTTTATATATTTCTTAATAAGAAATTAATTTGCTTGAAAACTCTGAAGGTAGCAATATGTGCTTAGTAGCAAAAAAGTCAATTTTCTATTGGGTATTCCTACACACAAGTGGAATGACGATAAGGACTGTTGTTTACTGAGCACCTACTCTACACCAGGCACATTACATACACTGTCAAAACCATGGGCAAAAATTATGTAACATCAATGCGTAAAATGCTTACTCCTTGCCTACCAGGCAATATTAAACCAGCTTAAAACACACACTTCAGCATTTACATTAAAGGTAATGTAATGTTGTTTTTCTCTTGACAACAAGATTATAATGTACCTGCTATAATTCTCTTTTTTAGATAGGAAAAATTAAACATAGAGAAGTTAGATACAGTTAGTGAATGCCAGAGCTGTTCTGACTCCCAAGCATGTGTGGGCACTCTTTCCTCTATGTCATGGTTCCTCAAATGAACCTTGATGAACAAAAAGGGATTTCTAACTAAATGATTTATTTCTTAATTTCCTACATAAGTATACCTTTACGTCATGTATGTTCCTAAAGTTAAAAGGAAATCAAAGTTTTGCAAAATGCTTCAGATTTTTGTATGTAGCAAATTTTCCAGTATTTCACAACCAATGTTTATAAGAATACTTAATATTTGTTGGGTATTGTATAAATTGCTTCACATACATATATCCTTATATGTGATATATATAATATATATATAATACCCTATAATATATATATCCTTATATAATCCTAATAAAAATCCCCTAAGATGGATACTCTACCACACACATTTTAGAGATAAGAAAACAAGCATAGAGAAAGTTACTTATCCAAGGATGCATGAGTGACACAAGTAGCAGAAGCAGGATTCAAATCTGTACCTGACTTGAAAATCCACTCACTGTCTTAACCACCATGTATACCTGGTTCCTTGCTGTTCACTCCCAACTGTCCTCCATTTTACTCTAGGCCTGGCAGTGGAAACACATGGGAATCACACTCAAATGTCTGCTCTCTCAGATATTATCACCTGCATGAACTACCAATTTCTCAAGCTGGGGGATGGCTACATGGGGGTTCATTATATTACTCTGCCTATTTCATATATCTTTGAAATTCTCTATAATAAAAAGTAAAAAATAAACTATAGCCCAGGGCAGCAGTTTCAGCAACTTCTATCTGCTTCCTTTCTAAAGAAGACTCATCAATAAAAGCTGTGATCTAAAATCTGGAGCTTTTTTTTAAAAACCCCATGCTATATCAGATAGTTTATAGCCCATGCTATATCAGATAGTTCTCTACTTCCAATAACAACAACAACAACAACAACAACAAAAATCAAGAAGGCTTTACTTAGCAGGCATTATCACAAGGTAAGTAGTTGCTAAATAAAACTTACATGGTTATTTTAAAGAAAATGACTTCTGTGTTAAGAAAATTTGTTTATATTCTACAGGTACCTAGAGGATTCCAAAGTGTATAATCACCATTGCTGGATTCCCATATGGGTTACAGCCTTCAATATCTTCCCCAATCGGAGGATTCAATTAAGATTTCAAATGGAAAAAATGAGGCAGATATTTGATTTATATCACTTTTTAAAGATAGCTTTGTGATCTTTAATTACTTAAAACACTTAAAATTATTCCTTCTTCTAATACTGAGAAATATAGACAATATTAGAAAAATTTCATTAAGTTATTGATATGCCTATCTCTCAAGAATCTCTTTCTCAAAAACTTCCACTGGTTCCCTGGTAACAGTAGAATAAAGTTTGAACACCTCAACCTAGCATTCGAGGTCTAAGCCCTACTCTACCTATGCGCATTATCCTCTGTTAACTCATCAGAAATCTCATGCTTAAGCCAGGGAACTGTGAAAGTCAGTCTCTGTCTTGACTTCAAGCCTTTGTTACCCCAGGTTCTTTTCCCTTCTAAAATATGCCTTCCCTTTTCCTCTCTGCCTATTGTTTAGGGGAGTAATTCCTTACTCTTTTTCCCCTTTAATCTAGTAACCTTACAAAAATCAGATGAAAGCTACAGACCTGCTTCCCATATAAACACACATATGAAACTCTGCATATAATTTCAGGAAATTCACAGATAAAGGAACTCAAGTAAAAACTTCTCTAGGAGGAAGTAGCTGCAGATATGCTGATTGTAAGAGGTTGGACATATATGCTCACTTCTCTAAACCGGTAAACTCTGAGAGATTACCCTGGGTTTAGAGAGGGTAGGAAAATGTGGAAAGGCTCCATGGAAAACGTAGAGGTTAAGTTGAGCCTTGAAGAACAGACAGGATTTATACACACAGAGCTTTTAGAAGGGCATTCCAGCAGAAGGATAATGCAAGAGTGGAGAAGCGTGTTGAATCTATACAGAAACTAGTCAGTTGATACATGAGTTCTCTCCTTACCCGTGAGCATACACAGAACCTACCACCCTGTGTTATAATTATCTGTTGATGTATCTATTTTTCTTACTGGTAGGCATGTACTAAGCATCTAACAGAGTGTCACATTCATAAACTGTATGCAAAAAAAAGCTTCTTGAATAAATGTTGAAAGGTAAAATAATAAATTGGATCACAGAAAGCTTGTGATTTTAGGAAATGTGTTTCAAAATTTTCAGAGTTGTTTCAGATCATTAGAACTCATGTACGTTAACCAACATGTTAAAAATGTATTATCCAACATTTTTCATTAGAGCAGTTCCCTTTAGGACTGCTATCAGTCAATATTGTTATTTCAGTTTCTACAATTACTTACACTTAACGGAACTGCTCTGCCTTAAGAAATTCTAGAGTCAACACTTTCCCAAAATTCATACTGATCATGTTATAACTCATTGGAATTAATGTACTTATAAAAATAATTTTAAATGTTTGAAAAATGTGTATCATATGCTTAAAATACATGAATACACAGAGAATAACAATCTATAAAACTTTTGGTCAGGGTGCACTTTTCATTTCTATTTTGACAGAAAGCAATTTATAATAAATGAGATGCTATACCTTGATTATAGCTGTTGGTATTTGAAAATACTGATGAGCCTATGGAATCTGCACACATGAATAAATAAAGCATCAAATTATTCTGACAAGAACTACTGAAGGCAAAAGTCCTTCAGCCATTGTTTTAAAAAAACAAACAAAACCTCCGAATTCTGCCAGGAACAGAACCTAAAAGAAAAACAAATGGCCTGGACAGCCAATGTCCCCACCTCCTATCAACACATCCTAACAGATCACTTACCGTCGGGATAGCAGTGGTGCAGCTAACTCTTCTGAGCCGTCTCTGCATCAGGTCATGCTCCATACCGTTAACTTCAGCCTTCAACCGCTCTAGCTCCTCTTTCTCAAGTTTCAATTGCTTTGCTAACCTCTCCATCCTTGCTCGCTGATGTAACAGCAAGGCTATGGCATTACAGATAAAGTCATTGCAGAGAATAACACTGAATAAGTGACTGGAAAATTTCCATATGCATTGTTAATGTATAGAAGACTCATCTAACTTGGGGTTGGCATTTACTCTCACGCCTTTCTAATGCTATTCTGCCTCCATATCTGCTTTAATTTAGCTCTTTTAACTGCTACCAAAGTGACATCACCTGTATATCCCACTGTTCTGTCATCCATAGTTTCCTAAGATTCTCTTTATACTTGTGCATGTGTTTTAAACAGGCTCAGTACCAGACATACTGAATTATAATTATAATTATGCCCCTTCTTATATATTAAAAGAATACAACATTCTCAGGTATCTTAAAACAATCTAAATAGACTCTTAAAAAACTCTATTCTCCTTTATGTTTAATTTAGATCTATTATTAGCTAATCCAACAATGTTCTTCATTACTAATTCCACTTCTTATATATTACTTATAAATAAGTTTTGCGCAAATAAAATTTTTATTTTATAAATAAACTTTAGTCTACCCTCCATGAATCTTTTTCCTACTCTGTAGTTTGTATGTTTGACAATACCCCTTCACTTGTATTTTTCTCCCAATGAATGTTTTTTTTTTTCTCAAAAAAGTCTTATTAGGTCACTATCATCATGTCTGTACTTTTACACTTTACACTTAATCTTAGCCAAAAGGCTGAGAAGCAATACTTTTATATTTTAAAACAAAGTCTGTAGGTGATTCTGAAGCCTTATTCTTAATAGCAGTGCCACTGTTCAACATTTAATAAATACTAAAACATTTAATTAAAACTAAACAGCTGATATTTTATTTTACATAGGAGATTGCCACCTCACCACACAGATTAAATTTCATAAAAGGGTTAAAATTTACCTTGTGTATAGGCATAGTCATCTGATCCAGAACTAGAACTCCTCTGATATTTATGGCTTCCCTTTTCTCCTCCAGAGCCTGGTATCACTGAAATGGGCTGAATAGGTTCTGGTGCCGCAGAGCGCTCTTCTTGGTCCACTAAATTTAAAAGATTTTCAGTCGTTGCTCGGCCTACGGTAATTTTAAAAACTGTAGCTGGGTTTGGTATCACCCGAGGAGATGGTGACGGAGCGCATGAAGGTCCAGTTGGCTGTGTATATGTAATATACACAGGATTAACACTAAACGGAGGTTTGGGTTGACTAGATATCCCTCTTGAAGGAGAACTTGAAGGTGGTGTGGTGGCTGTGTACAGTGAGTGCTGATTCCGTGGAGACGGTTGATTACTGATGGGTGAAGGACTCCTAGTAATTGCTGTCCCAGGTCTTTGAGAAGGTTCAACTGTAATTTCTATCTTCTTCATGGAACCTTTGGGTAAGCTTGATGCTGTGTATGGGAGATAAGCTACTGAATGGCTTCCCTGTTTCTGATAGCTAGGAGGTCCTTGTTGATATGGATGGGGTGGAGTAGTTGAAGGACTAGGTGGCATAAAGATGTGGCCCAGCTGGGAAGGTTGCACTTGATGTTGTGGAGAGCTGAAGGGTGAGGGACATTGAGAAGGAGGTGGTGAATGGTATGCAGATTGAGGGATCTGCTGCTGTTTGGCAGAATATTGAGAAGGTTGATAGTTCTGTTGGTGTGGATAAACAGGTAAAGGACGTTGGCTGTAATGAGGCACTGGGCCCTGTGGTGAGGACTGCCATGGTGTATTCTGAGGAGTCTGTCTTCCTGATGAACTCTGAGATGTCTGTCTAATATAAATAGAACCAGGAGACCCATAGAGATTGCTTGGAATTTGTGGAAGAATTTGTAAAGCTCTTGGTACAGTCTGTCCAGAAGGGAGGTTCTGGGATACCGTAACAGTAATTGGATTTGTACTATACCGAGGTATGTGCATGTATGAAGGAGGTGGCGGTGGTGGTGGTGAAGGCCCTTGCATAGCAGATGGATTCATTCCTGTTTGCATGGAAGATGGCTGTTGAGGTGGCTGTGAAGGAGGAGTAGCTGCACTTCTGTTCTGTTCATTCATAAAAAATGGATTGTAGTTGGGAGTAGCAGCCACAACAGCTGGAGCTGAGTGTGGTTCCTGAACTAAACATATCAGCTGTTTACCTGCTGTATGCTGTGGATCAATATGTCCATCACTTGAGCTGTGGACCAGTGTTCGACCACCATTAAGCTGAGCTCCATCTCCTGGGTGGTAGCTACTAGGAGAATGGATACCCAGGTTAATATGCAAAAGGTGATTTCTATTCATCCTACTGTCATCTGGACTATGGTATTCCATATATAAGTATTTGCTACTCTCCTGGGAAAGGGCTCGGCAACAGGCTTCAAGATTGTTGTTATTCTAGGAGAGAAAAATAGTAAAAGTAATATTGGCAAAATTAACAAATCCTAATAGTGGAAGTCAGGCTTTGAGAGTTATATAAATACTACTGTCACAGAATAGAGAGTGGTATTTTAACCACAAAAAGCTTCATGGTCATCTATCCTGAAAAAATCCCAAACGATTCATATCATTTTACAAACATTTAGCTTACATTACTAGTACTACCACTACTGCTACTGCTACAGAAATGTAAAGTACCTACTAATGAACATTGTGACTCAACCCCAAGTTTTCTGACTCCAAATCCAGGACTCATTTTATACTTGTTGCATCTCAACAAATTAAAATGTTGGGCAAATCTTGGATTCACCACAATTGCTGCAATATACAAGTATAAGTAATATCCATTATTAATATTTAAACTGATGAACATGAAAATAACCATGCTTTAGTTTTCAAAAGGCACTGAAACCACAAAAGGAGAAAAAAATTACAATAAAATTCCTAAGGAGTTAAAACAAAATAAAAATTCCAAAGCAGCCTTCACTTTCTTTTACCCAAATGTATACCTATATAACTTCAACTATTATGAAAGATTTAAGCAAAACAAAGAAATCAGGAAAAAAGTCCTTATTTTGAACTATGACTCCATGACTTTGCTAGAGTTCATAACTTAACAAAAAAAACCCCTGGTCTAGCCTGCCTTAACAATATTCATTCACAGACCTAGTCTCAAAAGTTTTTACTAGCTGAAAGGTGGCTTGGTACACTTTCAGAATCACTGAAGGACTTGAATTTTTTGAGTTATACAAACCCACAAAGACAGTAATAGCAAACTGACACTTTAGAAATTACAATCGACAGTAATTGATCTAACAAAAGGTTCTTTCTTTTTAAAATTTTAAGATATTATAAAGCAGTTTTCCCTTAAAATACAGAATTCAGACCTATTTTATTAGTGTAAAACACATATTATTCACTGCTTTTGAAACAATCCATAAAGTTTCTCAATTATTGCAACTTTCTCTATAGTTCATAAATATACCTTCAGATATGCACATACATACATATTACTATATATTTATTTGAGGGAAAAGTACATTTTATGTAAGAATGAAAGGAAACACTTCACTTCTGCTAAGAATCAAATAGGGTTAAACCTAAAACAGGACGTACAATGTTGTAATTTTAGAGTTAGGAGAACTCTTATTAGAGTTCATCTACTCCAACTCAATTCGCATTTACAGATGAGGAAAGAGATGCCTGGGAAGTTACATGGCTTGACAACAGGTACTTAACTAGTTAACTAGAGAGCCAGTTCTAGATTCTTTGTCTCCTGAGTCCCAGTGCTCTTTCCACACAGTAATTTCAAGAAAGAGGATGTTTGGCCAAAAAGACATTACTAAACTGGAGCTTTAGGAAGTAAAAAAACATTCACTTAAGCAAACCTTTGCAAAATGAATTCTCAGAAATTTAAATAACTGGCTTCATCAAAACTCTATAATTTTTTATCCTTTTCCTTATATAAAGTTTTTGATACTAAATTTCAAATACTTTAAAAAATACTTTGCATCAGAGAAAGAAGTATTAGTTGAAGCTTAAGAAGAAAATAATTAGAACTCGAAGATTTGAATTTTTCTTACCCTGCTTGAAAATCGTGCTGAGCAAGGAAGAGAAGCTAGCTACCTAGCTACTAAACACAAATTTGCAACCAAAGGATTCAGATTGATTGTCAACTAGAATGTGTCACTGAAAGATATCTTAAGGGAAAAAAAACATAAAAAGTAAAAGTATGTCCTTCAAGTTTTTTATAAACCTATGGATCAGGGGAGAAAAAAACTAGACAGTTTTATTTGGAGACTAGAACAGTCATGGACACTTTACCACTTGATATTTTTATTAATAATCCTGAAATTTCATGTTTTTTTTACATTGAATTAGGTAGCTTATTTAGTATTATCACAAAAAAGATGCAAATTCAAAATTATTTAAAGTTGGATTTGTCAGCATGTCTACAGTGACAAGTTGAGTAAATTTTTCCATAAAGAAAAATTGCAAAGCACAAATACATGATACTAAAGTATTATCTTTACAGAAGTATTGTAAAAAGAATACACTAGAATAGATTCAAATGTCATATTTGACCTGTTAAAATGTCTTAAAAAGTGAAAAAAAATTATCGAACAGTAAATATAAAGAATGAAGAAATTAAAACTTAGTTGGATAAAGAGATCAGAATTTTTAAGATGACATATAATGAACACTCTTGAAAGGACTAAGGCAAAAAGCATCATACTCCTAAAAAGTGATCCTAAATTGAGGGATGACAGCCCAGAGAGGCTTTAAGCCTTGTCCATTAAATGCAAATCACTGAGTCTCATATATTTTAATGTGATCAAAGAAATTTTCCAGAGCCAGTAGGTGATAAGTCTCCATACCAATATACTCTGTTAAATCCCAAAGGAAGAATAAAGTGAAAGACTCAAGACGATGTAAGTATCAACAAATGTTTATTATATTCCTTCACTTTAGTTAAGTGGCCATAAAACATGTAGGTAATAAAGGGCTAAGTAAAATAAAACAAGGTCAGAGCTAGGTGGGGCCCTAGGATAGGTAAGGAAGGTGATAGCATTGTGCTTTAAACTAAAAGCCTCACTTCTGCTTGGTTTCACTCTAGTGGGAAGCACCTTTCTCTACCAGAGACCAAAATGGGACTAAAGTAAAGAGCCAAGATTCAGACTGGGAATGTGCATTAGAGAAAACAAAGGCAAGCTGTAACCCAGATACCATAACCTCAAAGGTCTAGGCCTACTAAAGGGCTTGCAGACAAAAGCAGCACCTCTGTTACCACCATTGTTCTGTCAGTCTCTATTTGTAATTAACCTTGCCTATATTAGGTGTAGGTTATACACTGAGCTGCTCACACTGCAGTAAGGTAGAGTTTGAACATGAGTACTGACTATGCGTGAGGAAGACTAGTGGGCAGGGTAGAAGTACTGCTCCCAAAAGTCAACCAAGTAGAAAAGTGCCATAACTCAAAACACAACAGGGGAAACAACAGGCCTGTTGCCTCTTAAGTAGGAAGACACATTCTATCTCAGAGATGAAAGATTTATTTCAGTGTAAGACAACAAGACAAAAAGAGAATGTGACTGAACTAAAGAAAGGGGGCTTATACTTAAAATTGGATATTAGTAAAACTTTACCAAAAATAGTAAGAGAGGGAGTGGATTATCTACAGACTTTTAAACATAGGTTCAAAATGTATAGTCTAAGAAGTTAAAATGATAAATTTGAGATTCAAAATTCAACTATAAGGATTTAGGGGCTGATGATACAATCTTCAAAAATTCAAAAACTGAAATGTAAGGAGAATCTTTTTTTCTTCTTGCTACATGCCTTTACTCTTTTCTTAAAATCTGTGGTTCCCAATGGGGACAGATTGTTGCCTCCCATGGGACATTTGGCAATGTCTAGAGACATTTTTGGTTGCCACAACTGCAGGGATGCTATTGCTATCTAGTGGGTACAGACCAGAGATGCTGCTAAACATCCTAAAATGCACAAGGCAGACTCCCACACCCAAGAATTATCCAATCCCAAATGTGGACAGTGCCTAGGTTGAGAAATCTTGCTCTAAATGTTCCCCCTTATCCCCCACACAAAAATGTAACTGAGTTTTAGTTACAACACAAAGCCAGCTCTAATAAAAACTATAACTTAACATCACTATCACTGGCAGGTAACTTACCTGTAACATGCACTGAGACACCACACCCTCTGGAATTTCAGGGAAACGTTGTCGGAGATCATGGAGAACCTGAATATCAAGCTGTGGATTGCTTTGCGCCATGCCAGAGCAAATGGCGGTCAAGTTTCTCTTAGGAAATGGATGTTAACCAGCCTTCCAAAAGTAACAATCTTCTAACATCACAGTCATTTTCTATTAAAAGAAATTAAAGTATGGTTAAGTCTAATACATATTTTACTTTATTCCTACTGATGCTGTATGTGTCAGTATTGGTGGCATCTCTTCTAAGGAGGTTCCCACTGACATCCTCCCACTTAGTCCTGCTGCCATGCCTCTCCTCTGCCTAAACTAGCTAGATGACCCGCCACTATGCTGCCACAGCAGGCTGTGCTTACCCTCCACAGGAACACTAAACACACTATACTGAAACCATCTGTGCACTGGAAGGTCCCTCATATAAAAAACTCTAGCTCCACCTGGAACCTGTCATTATCAGAGAGAGTGGGGAAGTACTTTAGAAGCGGTGGGAGCACGTCATAAGGACCTGGGAGTCAACGTGAAGAGGCTCCCACTGCTCAAATGTGTGACAATTTGAACACCAAAATAATAAACATCAGTAATGAATTAAAAGCCAATGGAAAAGAGGAAGTCATGTGCCCATACCAATGACAAATAACTAAATATAACGCACACATATAAAACTGGGGCAGAAGGGAAGGTCCCCTTCTTATAGTAGAATCCAACTGGTAAATGTGCAGAGAACATGCTGGAGCTGGGAAAAATCATTTTGCAGCCATCGCAGTATAGACTGCTTCAAGTAAGTATCATCAATGGATGCTAAACCTAGGGGGAAATTTGGATGAAGAGTAGGATATATGCATGGTCTAACAAGTGTCTCCCCAAAGCTTATTAGTTGCAAGGGGAAAAATTTAACTATATAACCCATTATATAGTTATATATAACTATATATAATGGATAAACTAATCATCTTTAGCGGGTGATCAAAATGAACATCACCCATGAGGGCCAGAGGGACCTACATAGGCCTTCAGATATGATTTCCTGAGAAGCATACATCACTTTACGGTATTACAGTCAGGAATGAATAAACTGAAACTAATCATGAGGAAATAAACAAACCCCAAATGAGAAATGTTCTATTAAAAAAGGGGAGGGAAGAGGGAATGTTATCTTTAAAAATGTCTATGTCATTAAGGACAAAGGCTAGAAAAATGTTCCAGGTCGAAGGAGATAGAGCCATGACAACTAAATCTTATACCTGGATCCTAGATTGGATCCTATACAAAAGGGGGAAAATGTTATAAAAGAAATTAATGGATCAACTGACAAAAATGAAATGTGGATGATAGAAGTATTCTATTAATGTTAAATGTATTGAATCTACTATGTTTACTGAATTGATAACTGTGCCGTGGTACATACAAGAATATTCCTATTTTTAGGAATTAGATGCTGAAGCATTTTGGGATAAAGGACATGCAACTTACTCTCAAACAGGTCAGAAAAAAATCTATATTATATATATGTTTGTACACACCAACATGCATGTACATGCATACATATGTGTGTATAGAGAGAGCAAACTATAAAGCAAACAGGGAAAAATGTTAACAATAGGTGAATCTGAGTGTTCTTTGTCCTATTTTTATTCGTACAATTTTTGCAAGTTTGAAATTATTTCCAAACAAAAAGTAAAAATAAAACAAACAAAAACCAACTAACCAACAAAAGCCTGTAGCTCTATTCACGGTCTATGCCTCATTCACCACTGCATTGCCAGAGCCTAATCCAGTGTCTGCTCAATTATCTGTTAAATGATGAATCAATTTTACTGTACTGAACCAATCTACCTAATAAGATCGTTTTGGGTAAAACACTATTTATATTCAAAGAAATACACATAGACAAATCTTTCTGATGAATCTTGTCCTCCCTATCTACTGCTACCAACCCCCGCCCCTAGCAAATATTGGGGGAGCAGAGATCACCTACGTAAGAGCAATTTGTGAATACTTAGGAAAGAAAAACAGATTTAAGCTACTAAATCAATGGGTGCATTTTTCCAGTTTATCCCTTTGAAAATATCCCAAATTCCAAATGCTAAGAGATTCTACCAGATTAACAATCTATGCTTTAATTTATTAATAAAATGTAAATTATTCCAAAGCCCTTAGTGGTAGTTTAACTTGTTTTCTGAAACAGGATTTGAATTATCCATCTTTTTGATCAAAACAAACATTACCTGCCATTTTCACAGTAAAGCAATCTATAATTTGCACTAGCCAAAGGAGCCCTAGCTAGATGAATAATTTCACCAAGCCACTGAAGCTCTAAGGCAGCACTGTCCAATAAAAATATAATGCGAGTCACATGTATAATTTTAAATGTTCTATTGGCCATATTAAAAAGAAACAGATGAAATTAATTTTAACATACTTTAACCCAATACATCAAAAATATGGTTTTAACATGTAATCAACATAAAATAATTGATAAGATATTTTACATATTTTTTTTCAAATGAAATCCTTGAAATCCAGTGTGTATTTTATACTTACAGCACATCTCAATTCAGACTGGCCTCATCTTCAGTCCTCAGTAGCCACCCACAGTCAGTAGCTACTATACTGCACAATGCAGCTCTAAGGCCTTAGGATCTTTATTTAAATAACAGGCTAAGACCTACAACTCTTAGATTTCTTAATTCAGTATCTCCTTTGAGGGTATACAATTGACTAGGCACAGGGCCTAGCACAGGATAGGTATTCAATAGATACTCGTTAGGAGAAATGGGGGGAGGGGAGGAATTCATTGAATTTAATGGTAGAGATGACCTTAACTAATCAAATCTTGTATTTACAGAAATGACAGCAGCTTCCCTACCAGGAAATTATCCCTCAATATCTGAGGTGCTAACCACATTCACAACACTTCGTGGCTACTTAAAGAGCTTCTGAAGCACCCAAAAGCTTAACTCCAGCTTTCCTAGTGGCTCCAAAAAAAGGTTTTATTCAGTTCCCAATCCTAATTACAAGTCTTTAAAATACAAGGGCAACACAGTTATCTCTTTATGAGGCAGAATAAAAGGCAACAAAGGTCAACAAGCGCAGACAGGTTTCAGGTGTCAAGAGCATGGGCTCATATACTTCGGAGCTCTTTCCAGCTCCCAGGTTTTGGCTAGCTTTGTTAGTCTTCAGAGACCTCAGGTGCTATCGAGTCCAAAGCTACTATTAATTTTATCACTATTATTAGCTACCACTTACTGAATAACTATGCCCTCAAAAGTAGTTATGATTATCTCCATTTTACAAATAAGAAAATGAACTCAAAGAATGAGCATAGGGCAGAATCGTGACTCAAATCCAAGCCTGCCTTCTCCAAAGTTTGTTCTTTCCACTATGTCACTGGTAGGTATTGGAGACATTCCCAATGATGAGTGCCTTTCTTTGGCTAAGAAAAAAGACAGCAAACTCCTCATTGAGTTTACTATCCAAATAGGGAGCTAAAGGTGTGTGGGGAAGTGGAGGACTAAGGAGGGAGGAAAGAATGGCTGTACAAATAAGTTAGCTGTTTTAGGACACACAAGAAGCAGAGCTAGAGGGAAGAGGTTTCCTTTTTTTTTTTAATGGTTATAAATACTTGCCTTTGAAGAAACATATTAAAGCATCTTTCAAATAGAAGCCAACAGCTTACACAGCCACAAAATGGCTACCATCTGAAAAGATGATTAATAGTAGACCAACTTTGCACAACAAATAAGAATCTAAACTGATAAAAACACAATTCTCCCTAAGGGATTATGGTATGTAATTTTAATAGTGGTTAGCACCCTGTACAAACATTCACTCACACGAACACTAACTGACATGGAAAATCATTTAGTATTTCACAGTAATAATGTTAAAATACTTCTTTTAAAAAACCAATTTCCCTTTTGTTCACTGCGAGGTTAAGCCAACAGATAGTTTACAAACAGAAAATATTCCAGCCAATAAGTAAGTTTCTTTTAAAAACACTTAAAAGTTTTACAGTAAACTACTATACTGTATTTTTGTATTTAATCCTACAGAAAACTAAAATGAAAATATTGTCAGTGTCTTATAGATGTGGCTATGATGCAGATCAAAACATACAATCTATTCTTGTCCATGTATATCAACATACTCAACTACTACGCAAAATATACATTGACTTTGTTTCTTGATAATTATCATAATGTGCTGCTTTTTAAATACAATATTAAAATGCTGAATGATGATGACACTTTAAAACCAGAGGACTCAAGCAGTATCTAAACATACAGGCTAGGCTCAGATGTGACCAAACTCCTGGAACACCCTTGAAACACCCCCACTAGAGCCCAGATGGCCACAGCTGTGGATTGTGGAGCTGTGTAGGCAGTAACCCTAGATTAAGAAAGAATAAATACTGAAGGTATAAATCCTACAATCACATAGGCCAGGGGCCACATGAACCAGGAGATTCTGCATGGTGATGCCTTTATTGCCTGTCAGCTTTGGGAGGACTCCTCTTTTAAAGGTAATACAGTGATTAAAGGGCCCAGATGCTATGCTCAGCAGTGGAATCAGAGGCTTCCTTCAGTGGTGCAGCTACCTCCCTAATTCAGGAGTGCTGGCACCTCAAGGCACAGTGGGTTCTCTTCCTGAAAAAGCAGCTGCCAGGATTTCTCCCAACAGAATTCTTCCTCCCAATCAGAGAGAAAAGTTCCTCTAGAGCTCTGCTCCGATGCCACAATTCCCCACACTCTAGAAAATGACATTGACACCTAGTGCTTTGTTTCCAGTCTTTTCTGAGCTCAGCAAATTATACAGAGTGGTGCCTTTATGGCCCAGAGTGTTTTACCTCTGCCAGAATTTTAGCTTACTTCCTAAAATAATTATATCAGAGGTTGCAAACCACTGGTCTGTGGGCTGAATCCAGCCCACAGATCTGCCTGGTTTGGCCTCAGCAGTGTGTTTAAAAAAAAAAAAAAAAGCTATGCTACATTTAAAATAAGGAGAATTCACATAAAAATTTAGATATCTACCTTTTGCATGAAAAATCAGATGATCTAACAACTACAGGCAACAACTGGCTGAAGCTAAAGTACCATTTAGAAAGGACAGGCCGGGCGCGGTGGCTCACACCTGTAATCCTAGCACTCTGCGAGGCTGAGGTGGGTGGATCGCTCAAGGTCAGGAGTTTGAGACCAGCCTGAGCCAAGAGTGAGACCCCGTCTCTACTAAAAATAGAAAGAAACTATCTGGACAACTAAAAAAAATATATATATATAGAAAAAAATTAGCCAGGCATGGTGGCCATGCCTGTAGTCCCAGCTACTCGGGAGGCTGAGGCAGGAGGATCGCCTGAGCCCAGGAATTTGAGGTTGCTGTGAGCGAGGCTGACGCCACGGCACTCTAGCCCGGGCGAAAGAGAGAGACTCTGTCTCAAAAAAAAAAAAAAAAAAAAAAAAGAAAGGACAGTTTGCCTAGTTCCTCTATACTCCCTTAGTCCCAGACACTTAGGCCTGGCCTAGCTTCACTCGTTTTTTTCTTTTTTTGTTTTTTGTTTTTTTTTTGAGACAGAGTCTCACTCTGTCGCCCAAGCTAGAGTGCCGTGGTGTCAGCTTCGCTCACAGCAACCTCAAATTCCTGGGCTCAGGCGATCCTCCTGCCTCAGCCTCCCGAGTAGCTGGGACTACAGGCATGGTCACCATGCCTGGCTAATTTTTTTCTATATATTTTTAGTTGGCCAATTAATTTGTTTCTATTTTTAGTAGAGATGGGGGTGGGGGGTCTCGCTCTTGCTCAGGCTGGTTTTGAACTCCTGACCTTGAGCAATCCACCCACCTCGGCCTCCCAGAGTGCTAGGATTACAGGAGTGAGCCACTGCGCCCGGCCAAAGCTTCACTCATTTAAATGCCTGCTGGGTTTGTGACACCTGAAATGTGTTCTATAGAGAGGTCTAAAGATACTACTGTAAGCATCAGTCTACTCTAGTGTGTCTCAGTGGCATACCATTGATTCAGTAATTTGAGGCACAATAATTCTTCATCATGCAAGACTATCCCAGGCAAGAAAGGTACTTAACATCCTAGTCCCTCCCACAAAATCTTAGTAACACCCTCAAACAGCCCCTAGAAAGGCAATGCTATATCAGGCTGACAGCCACTATTAGCATGTTAACATTGGTGAGGTGAGCATTTCCCAGGTTTGAAGAAAAGTTAGCCTTGTCTTAAGAGAACTTTTAAGATTAAAAAATGAAAGAACCACTCATTTTTCTGACTGGTCTGACCCAGTAATAACTGCTGAACAAAAAGTATGTATACCAGCATAAAGCTTTGGTACTTTTATCCATTTTCTTGCTGCTTTGGAGGTTTTGATTTTAGATCATATTTATTGAGCCATATCTATGTCACAAGCACCATATAAAGTGCTTTACCTCATTTAATTCCCAAAATAATCCATGAGAGGTAACATTGTCATTCACATTTTACAAATGAGGAAACTAGAGGTTTAGAGAGGGTAAATAATTTGCTTGCAGTCACACAGTTAACAAGTAGCAAAGCTGGGATACAGACTTGGAAGTCTATGCTCTTAACCATTACTCTACTATACTGCTGGCTACTGGTTAAGACTCTGATGACAACCAGGTGCGGTGGCTCACTCCTGTAATCCTAGCACTCTGGGAGGCTGAGGCGTGCGGATTGTTCAAGGTCAGGAGTTCGAAACCAGCCTAAGCAAGAGCAAGACCCCCGTCTCTACTATAAATAGAAAGAAATTAATTGGCCAACTAAAAATATATAGAGAAAAAATTAGCCAGGCATGGTGGCGCATGCCTGTATTCCCAGCTACTCGGGAGGCTGAGACAGGAGGATCGCTTGAGCCCAGGAGTTTGAGGTTGCTGTGAGCTAGGCTGATGCCATGGCACTCTAGCCCAGGCAACAGAGCAAAACTCTGTCTCAAAAAAAAAAAAAAAAAAAAAAAAAAAACAAAAAAAAAACCGCTGATGACGTCATAATGCCTAACAGTCTAAAGCAAACCGTGCTTTTAAAACAGGAAAGTTTTTGTACTTGAGTGTAAATTCTTCAAGTTAAACAGCCATAAGAAGTGGCTGATATTATTAGTAGAACATAACACATGATCTTTTACTGGCAGAGCTAAGAGTCCCAGTTTCAGCAGTTTTCATGCATATATACATATAAGTGCTACTAAGTAATAAGGGAGAGATACGAATATGACAGTTATTATTTTCCTAAATGAGTTTTCCAAATAATCTATAAAGTAATCATTTTACAGGATTTTTATTAAAGTGGAAAGCACTTTGAAATAGTCACATATTTACTCCATCTCACATTCTGTTATATTCTCAAAAGAGATATACTGACACCAATATTTATATTAAAATATCATCAAAAACAGTTTCAAGTTAAGTATAGCCCCTAGAAACAAATAGAAGTATATTCATATTTAATTTAAACTTAACACTCCCCCAAAAGAATCTGGTTGTCAGCTGCCACCTATACATAAATATTTATAGGTATGTATAAATATATAGGGACTATATACACAGAATTTTAGCCGAGGGGGTACAGAATCAACAACATTCCAATAGCAATGAGCACACCTAGCATTCAGATCTTGATTTCTAATAGCATTCTCCCTTTAATACAAGGAACCAGGGCGCTGTGAAGAAATAGCTGATCCTAGAACTGGGAAGGGAACATATAGGATGAACCTTGAGCATCTTATGGTGCCAGAAAGTAAGGAAGTACTCAAACCAAAAAAACCCATGATGATGAGGGCATGTCAAAACAACATACGTGAGGAGCCAACTGAAAGAGCTCCTAATGGCCAAAGCTGGAAAAATTTGAACACCAAAATAAATAAAATAGTACTGGATTATGACCTAAAGTATAAAATAAATATCCATGAGCCCATGCTGATATAAAGAAATGACTGAATGAATGAATGAAAAAATAAGTGGAAAGGAGTCAAATCTCCCATGCAGAAGAATCCCAAATAATCTATGTAGATAATTCGCCCTCAAGGAGATGGAGCATAACCTTTTACTTCTTAAGTGTGGCCTGTACACAATGGCTTCTCTCCAAGCATCACAATACAGAAAGGGGTGTAAAAAAACATTACAGTGAAGAAACCTGACAAACAACTTCTCAGCCAGGTGATCAAGCTCAACATCAATAGTGATAAGTCACACTGACAGCATATACTCTTGATATGATGTGATGAGAATGTGAAAATGGCACTTTATCTTTGTGGTCTTCCTCCCCAAAATCCATAACCCCGGCCTAAGCATGAGAAAAACATCTGACAAATCCCAATTGAGCAATGGTCTATAAAATACCTAATCAGCATTCCTCAAAACTGTCAAAGCCATCAACAACAAGGAAAGTCTGAAAAACTGTCACCACCAACAGGAGCTTAAGGAGACATAACAACCAAATGTGATGTGGTTTCCTGGATGGAATCCTGAAACAGAAAACAATATGTTTGGTAAAAACTAAGGAAATATGAATAAACTGTGGACTTTAGTTAATAATGTTTCAATAATGGTTCATTAACTGTAACAAACGTATCATGCTAACATAAGCTGTTAGTAATAGAGGAAACTGGTGCAGGGTACATAGGGGCTCTCTGTACTATCTTTTTAATTTTTGTGTAAAACTAAAACTGTTCTAAAAAATAAAGTCTATTTAAAATTAGAAAACAAAAAAATACCTCAAGATGGTTTATGAGCCCTGGCATAGGAGTTTTATTCACATCTCCAGCTCTGAAAGCACCTTCTTTTCAGTAGTCTAGAAATCTGAGAAAATGAAAAGACAGTTATCTTTTTGCTAATTTTCCAACTCAATGGAAAGTGACAAAAACTAGTAGACTTCTAGTGCCTTAAAGCAACAGCAGATAGGATGCTAGACCACACTTTTAGGGCAGGTGGCTCTTTCCCAAGCTGAATCTTCTTTTCTTTTAGGTCAAAAATATCTTCTACAGTAATTAAATTCTACATTATCCCACCGAAGAGAGCAGCAGTTAAAAAAGACAAAAAGATAGTCCACTGCTTATTTTCTTAAGGCTTTTGTAGTATACCTGGTTGTGATTTACCATTCTGAGCCCTCCACTCTATTTAGAGAAGAAAGGATTAAGCCCAGGCCTATGAAGCATGCATATAATTTCTAATTGCATAGCTGAAATAGTATATAACTTTTTTTAAAAAATGCTGACTACTATATAACCCATTTCTGTTCTGTGAAGAGCAATTTATACATAGAATAGTAACTTATTCACTTATTTTGAAGGATGAATACTCTCTCCCCCCATCATTTAGAGATTACCTGCATTCTCAGTAAACCTAGTAATTCAATGTTAACGTTATCATTTTAGGGCAAATATTGGCTTGTAACAGAGCTATCATACAAGAAAGTTTCTAATTAATCTTCTGAGTAAAGTTCATTTTACAACCGCAGTAGAGCTAAAATAACATACCCTGTTTATACTATATATTTTTACCACTTTACTTATTTTTTAATTTCTCAGTTACTTTATCTTGATTATCCATTAAGTATGAGCAAGAAGCACCGTGCATCTACATGAATGCTATTTCTACCGGGTATAATAGCTTTTTCCACTATCTAACAATGCAAAATTCACCCCACATTCATGTTAACTTTCTACCATCTACCATGAACTTCAATTATCATAGCTTTCTCCGCTTCCTACATGCCTATGAAAGTCACTATGTGTTGATTACTACTTTCAGCACTTGAAATAATATATTTACTAACTTTTTATTCTCCTCTAGGTTTTATCACCATAAATCTTGAGATCAAAAACCAGACATGCTCTTTTAGCTATAGTGCCTCATATACACTATTCGATACAAATGACAAAATATAGGACTTTAAAATAACTGTAAATCTAATTGTTCTGGTTAAGTTATTTCAAAGTCTTTTTAGGTCAATTCCTAAATGATATCATTTAAAAAGAAAGACAGGACAACCTATCAGTGACATATCAGAGGCAGATCATCTCTACATTTTATTATTTAAACTACTCAGAACAGAATTTTTCAAATGGTAGGTTGTGATCTATTAGTGAATTGTATTAAATATAATAAATTTATTGGATGATGACCACTATTTAAGGGAAAAAAAAAAGAAACATAACAGAAAATATCAAAGTAATTCACACACAGTAATGGTAAATACTAATTTGAAAAACTTGTTTCAGCCAGGGATGGTGGCTCATGTCTGTAATCCTAGCACTCTAAGAGGCCAAGGTGGGAGGATCCCTTGAGGGCAGGAGTTTGAGACTAGCCTGAGTAAGAACGAGACTTCTATTTTTTCTACAAAAAATAGAAAAAATTAGCCAGGAGTGGTGGTGCATACTTGTAGTCCCAGCTACTCAGGTGGCTGAGGCAGGAGGATCACTTGAGGCCAGGAGTTTGAGGCTGCAGTGAGCTATGATGATGTCACTGCACTCTACCTGGGGCGACAGAGTAAGACTGTCTCAAGAACAAAAAAAAAAAAAAAAACACAACACTTGTTTCAGGTATGCATATATGTACTAAATCATGATTAAAATGTACTTCTTACTGTGGGTGTCTTTAAGAAATATTAACTTAGAAAATGGCCAAGTATTTAGGCTATGTAAGAAAAGTATTTACTATCTTTCCTTTTTACTTTTTTTCTGAATAGACGGAAGCTTTCTGATTAATAAACAAAGTGGAGTTATTTGAGAAACCTTTGGATATGAAAGCTGAAATAGCCTTTTTTTTTTTTTTTTTTTTGAGACAGAATCTCACCTCTCACTCTGTTGCCCAGGGCTAGAGTGCTGTGGCTTCAGCCTAGCTCACAGCAACCTCAAACTCCTGGGCTCAAACAATCTTCCTGCCTCTGCCTCCCGAGTTGCTGGGACTACAGGTACACACCACCACACCCAGTTAAATTTTCTGTTCTTAGTAGAGATGGGGTCTTACTCTTGCTCTTATTCAGGCTTGTCTCGAACTCCTGACCTCAAGCGATCCTCCCATCTCAGCCTCCCAAAGTGCTAGGGTTACAGGCATGAGCCACCATGCCCAGCCTGAAATAGCTTCACATTAGGAATTTTTGTGAAAATTTATTTCTTTCAAGTGCAGTCTAGATGTGTTCATGTAGCTCCTTTCACATATACACAGGAGGCTCCTGCTTTCTACTATATCTAAAAGATAAAAAATAATCAGTCTCATTAATCCAGAAATTCAAAATCACATTATGGGAATTTCCTAGTGGAAGAGTTTGAAAGATTAACAAAAATGCCATTTATAATCATTTATTTAACAATTTCTAACCTGATAATATTCCTGAATCCACTGGTCATTTATTTGATAAAATCTGAACTTAAGAGTCCCAGCTACTTGGGAGGCTGAGGCAGGAGGATCACTTGAGCCCAGGAGTTTGAGGTTGCAGTGAGAGAAAAGTAAGAGAAACACACTGGTAGTTATAGTAGAGTGGAATTAAGTTCCATAGTAAGAAGTAGTTAGAAAAAGAAACAATTAAGGTAGGACAAAGAAAAGGAGAGCTGAGGAAAGCTTCATGAAAGAGATGATATTTAAGCTGGATTGCAGAAAGTAGGTTTTTGTTTAAAATAAAAATAATAGAATTATAAGACTGGAAGGAACCCTACACATCATCTAACCAAGTGATTCTCAACCAGAAGTGATTTTGCCTGGCAAGGTATGTTTGGCGATGTCTGGAGACCTTTTTGGTTGTCATACTAAGGAGAGGTGCTATTGATATCTTGTGGGCAGAGGCTAGAGATACTGCTAAACATCCTATAGTGCACAAGACAGTCCTTGACAAAAAAGAATTATCCAGGCCAAGATGCCAACAGTACAGAAGCTGAGAAACCCTGAACTCAACCCCAATGCAAACCCTTGTTTTAGAAAAGAACTGAAGGCTAAAAGGGTTTAGAAACTTGCTAAAAAGGCAAGATTATTACACAGGCCTCATAACATCTTGTCCAGTGTTTAATTCACAACACCACACTCACATATGTTGTTATACTAAGAGACAGATGTTAAAAAAAGTGGTAACATTTTCATAAGATAGAAAAAAAAAAACTATCAGGAAATCAAAGCTGATACTGTTATATAGGTTTTTTTGATACAGACCTACCAATGGCTCAAAGCAAGAATTATGGCTACAACACAATTAAAAAAATTGTACCCTTATTTGTTCATAATACTAGGTTTACCAACTGTACAACTCAGTTACTGAATATGGATTTGAGAACAAGAAAAATTATAAAAACTAGGAAGTTGGAAGATTTCCATATCTACACATATCTAGTTATTCCTTGAGGCAGGTCTTTCAATAGCCACCAGCTCTAACCCTAGGGATCTGGCACCTGGGTGGCATTAGCCCCTTTTATTCAAAATCAACTGCTTAATCACCCTTCCATTCCCTGGTGAGGTTTCTAATACCAAAAAGATTGTCCAAAGAACTTGTAACTCCCACTGCTAAACAGCTAATAGTAGCTCCTTAGGGTCCTGATTTAGGGCCTAAACCTAAAGACATGAAATCACCTGGACATCTTTTATTTTTTCATCTTCGCTTTTAAATGCACAAAAGACATGGGATTATAAATGGTGGGAGGTGTAAAGATGTTAACAGCAATACAGATTTGTTTTCAAGAAAGAAATACACTCCTTACCTCCAATTTTTCAACTGGTGAAACTTCAACTAAGATACCTTGTCCAGTTTGACACACTACAATTCACGGTGAAACACTTGAAGAAAAGGCTGAAGACACTGTCCTAAAAAAATGAAAGGCCAAAAAGGTAAGATTCAAACTGAAATGTTTAAAGAAGACAGTGTGAGCAAGTCATACAGTGTATGAATAAAAGGTCATGAAAAAGCATGCAGCCATTTTACTACATGAAATTTCAGTAAATGAAGTTTATGTTTAATCAATACTAAGAAATAGTTCTCCTCACTGCCTGAGCCTCCCTACTCTCCCCTCTCAGTCATCTCTACTGCCTAAGGCAGAGCTCACAACAGTAGAAGGGAGGAACAAAGCTTTCCTGAGATTTTGGCTTCAGAGAAAGCTAGCAAGAGGAGCTTTAGTTGCATCCCTGGCAAACCATCAGGAGTCCCTGCAGCTTCCCAAGATATACTAGTCATTAAAATTTAATGAATTTGATTACTAAACTGTGCTGAGGCCCTTTTAGGGCCATAGGTCTTTAAAATTTAAAGGACTCCATGGTGAGTCTGATTTAGTCTCTGGTAAAGGAGAGGAACTTCTAAAATTCCCATACAAGGAGCGAGCACCACAACCCTACTGCAATCCTGCAGCAGTGAAGGGGTATGTATAGTCTTTTCTTCTGTTTTTTTCCTGCTACCTTACCTGTTCTCAATAGAATTAGACCTACTCACTCAGGACTGGGAGACCCTCCCTATAACCCAACCCATGAAATCACTAATCCACCTTTCAGGAATAACTTCAACTTCTCAAAACGGAAGAAAATCACTTTATCATAAGCCTTAGTAAAATAATAAAAGAGTTTTTGTTAAAGAAGAAAGTAGAGTTTTTGATTCCCCAATTGGGGACTTTTTTTTTTTTTAAGAGATAGGGTCTTGCTCTGTCACCCAGGTTGGAGCACAGTGGCCCAAGCATAGCTCATTATAACCTTGAACTCCTGGGCTTAAGTGATCCTCCTGCCTCAGCCTCCCAAGTAGCTGGGACTACAGGCACGTACCACTATGGTCAGCTAATTTTTAAAAATTTTTTGTAGAGACAGAGTCTCACTATGTTGCTCAGGCTGGTCTCGAACTCCTGGCCTCAAGCAATCCTCCCACCTCGGCCTCCCAAAGTGCTGGGATTAGGATTATAGGTGTGAACCCACCACACCTACCCAGCTGCCAATTGGGGATTTTAACATCTCAGAAAGTGACTACTATGTATTTCAGGTTAACCAAACAGCCCTAGTGAAGGAGGAAAAAATTCTTCCATATATAAAAATTTCAGCGAATAATGGCAGAAGTGACAAAATTAGAAAATTCATAATTTTGCAACCCTTAATTACATAACTAATTCATGCACTGGTAATCGATGGATGATAAAAGCATTAGGTGAAAAGTCGGGCTTCACAAAAGGATCAAGCTGTCACCACCTGAACCCTCTGATCAACTTTCACAACACTTAAACTGAAATGACCAGACATTATGTGCCTCCAGATGTGATGTAATATGAAGTGACAGCAAGTACTCTTGCCTACTCCTCCAAAAAATTCCATTCTGAATCTAATTAAGCATATAGATCTAATTTCAAGCCCATATGAAATACAGAGGATAAAAGAACAAGTTAGATAATAATACCCCATCAGAATGGGACATTCTGAGCATGAAAAAAAGCAGAGGGTACTGTTATAGATTATAAGATTACAAGAGAATTAAGATAGACTTAAGAGTAGATCCTGTTTCAAACAAACGATCAAAAAAAGATGTTTTTTTAGACAACTAGGGAAACTTGAGCATGAACTAAGTACAGCTGACCCTTGAACAGCACAGGTTGGAACCGCACAGGTTCCAATACATAGATTTTTTTAAATAAAAGTCACACTGAGTGTGCCTGCCTCTCCTGGCCCCTCTTCCACCTCCTCTGCCACCCCTGACACAGCAAGACCCCTCCTCTTCTTCCTCCTCAACCTACTCAATGGGAAAATGATAAGGATGAAGACCTTTATGATGATCCACTTCCACTTAATGAACAGTAAATATATTTTCTCTTATGATTTTAATGTTCTTTTCTCTAGCTTACTTTATCATTATACAATACATAACACATATAACATACATAATACATATTAATTGACTGTTCATGTTATCAGTAAGGCTTTTGGTCAACAGGCTATTAGTAGTTAAGTTTTGGGGGAGTCAAAAGTTATATGTGGATTTCAACCATGTTGCAGGGGTGGGGAGGTCGGCACTCCTAACTCCCATGTTGTTCAAGGGTCAACTGTATTGTATATGCTAATAAGGAATTATTATTAGGTATGTTGTATATGATAATGGAATTATAGTTACGTAAGAAAATGTGTTTTAGAGACATATTAATTAGGGATAAAATTATGTCTTAGATATACTTTCTCAGCAAAAAAGAGGCAGGGAAAAGATGAAACAATTACAGTAAAACGTTGATAACTATAGCATCACATGTTCACTGAACTTTTCATTCATGTACATTTGGAAATGTTCACAAATAAAGTTAAAAATAATCAACTAGGAATCACTAAGAGGAGTCCTTTAAGGAGGAAAAAAATATATTCAAAACAATACTTGAAAGATGGTGATTTTAATTATTTTGTGCAGACCATAGAAAAAAGCAGATAGAGATATAAAACGACTAAGGGTTGTTTAAGGCAGTCCACAGGTAAAATCTTTAAAAAGCCAAAACCATTATTTTAAAATATTTATTGAAAACTGCAATAACTGATAAAGCATAAAAGTGTGAAGCCCACACCCTGTCCTAAAGCTTCCTCTCGAACCAGTGGGAAAAAAATGCACCCTGTATCCTGATAACAAAGAAGTTCCGAGAGAGGAGGGATAGGTTTGGGTAAAGCAATTTTACTGAAGAAAAATAATCAAAGTAGACAACAGAAAAGATGCTGGATTAAGAGAGAAAGAAGGGAAAAAATGCAAATGTCCTAAAGAAATTTCTAGAATTTTGGTTTTAAATCATGACAGATTTGCGAGTAGAACAGGGGAGAAACCTAATGAACTTAAGAAAAGAATCCTTAGACAGAGATTAAAAAAAATTAGTTCTGAAGAGAAAATGGAACAATACTAAATTTGAAGAGAAGGCATCCTCATACCCTAAAACACGCACTAATTGAACACCACCTAACTGAATATACTACAAATAAACAAGGGCATTGTTCAAGGTTATCATTACAAACAAGTAGCAAGAATGTTACTGAATGTTGAAACAACAATGTTGAAAACAAGATATGAAGAGCATTCAGAAGCACAATCATCACCAGAAGTATAAGAGCACTGACTCTCTTGCTAGGAAAAGAGGTATGAGGCAGATAAACTCTTTGCCTTCCATAAGATTCAGAAGGATGAAGCAAACCAGATTTTGGCTAGGATTTCATCAAGAGTGATTGGAGAAGCAAGAAAGGAAGGTTTACAGAAGATATCCAGGAAGGGAGTTAATAGGGAAGTTTGAGTTTAACCATCAAAGTGACAAGAAAGATGACAAGTGACTGCTAAAAAAGAGGCATCTTTTTTAGAATTGGAAAAATTGAGGCATGTCTAAAGAAAGGAAAAAGGACTGTACACAGAGATGACAAAGGACCAGTGACAGAGCAAGCTTTCCAACAGGGTAGACAGGCTAGCAAATTCCAGAGCTGGTGGGCCCATGCTTTAGAAATGGAGTGGGGATGGGGGCAGTGAAGATGGGATATGAAGGTATAATCTCACAATTGTCTCAAATCTTCAGGACAGAAGCCATGAGGTCATGAAATTATATGACTTAAAGACGAAAGCACAACATGATAAAACTGGAAAGTCAGTGAGCATCTATAAGCAAGAGTTGACTGGCCACAATAGCTGAAAACAAAATGTTGTAATAGTAATAGACAAAGAACATACACCATTCATCATGTGTGAGACTACAGACAAGTTACTTAACCTCTCTTAGGCCCTGTTTCATAATCCTTTGCTTAATATCACACCTAACTATCACATACTTACCCCACAAGGCTGCTGTGGAAATTAATTTACACACAAGGAAAAAAATTTGTAATTGGTAAAGCAGTATGTTCATTCATTAGGTTATATGATAGCTCTCATAAGACAGCAAACCTAGAAGTCTTGGCAGAACTGCCTCCTTTTTTTCTATTTCACAAAGGCAGATATATTAATATACCCACAGAATAAACATATATATTATATATTATACCAACAGAAGTTGTGATGATAAAAGTGTAACTAGGAAAGTATTCTTTTCCATGAAAGAGAAAAAAAATTTAGTTGATATTATGCATCCCAATTTTAATAGCAATTAAGAAGGATTTCATATTCTGAAAGTCATTTCACGATTTTTAGCTGAAATGTAAATACAATCAACTTGTCCATTGTTAAGGTCAAGAAATTGCCCAAGGTTGAAGAGACTTACAATACTGCTGAGTATTCAGGAAGTAATTTACTTATATTTACACACACAGAAAATGTAACCTTTCAATTACAAAAAGTACACAATTACACAAGTGAGTACAGCTATATAAAACAGAGCTTAAATAGAACTAGGGGCTGAGTCTGAAGTCTTGGATAAAAATGAACAGTCATTGTCATTTGTAAGCAAATTCTGCCCATAAGGAGCCAACAAGAGACCTTCCTATCTCAGTTATGGCACATTAAGGTAACTTGAACCAATACTCCCACTGAAGACAAGTAATAATAGAGTTGAACAAAATATAAGAAATGACTTTCTTAAAAGGGTCAAAGAGCTTACAGGATAATGCTTTCAGATCCATTAAAGGACTGGAATTCAGAGGAGTGAGCCCAGAAATTGAGAAGAGGAAGCCAGAGGTTAAACTGTATCCAACAGCCTGATAGGTCAGAGGGACAAAAGGAAAAATCCTCTTTCCCCACCTTCAGGTTAGGACCCTGAAGGGCTGCACCTTAGAAATAAGGGTGAATGAGAAATTAATCAGTCCATGCACTGAATGCAACGTGGCCTTGAATCATCTGGTTGGCCCAGGAAAATCTCTAAAACTGACATTTGATTAAGTAATCCTGGATTCCCTGAAGCAGATGTGCACAGACACGCCCTTTGTGAAAGATATAATCCTTGGTCTTAAATGGTTTCTCAAGTAAGTTTTCAAATACAATTCCCAGCATACAATTAAAGACAACCAGGCACATGAGAAGACAAGATAAGATGACCAAAAGCCAAAGAAACAACAAACACCAAAAACAGACTCACAGGGACTCCAAGTATTGGCATTATCGACATAGATTTTAAATTATGCTTACTATGTTCAAAGAGACGAAAGACAAACTTAAAAATCTTGGCAATGACCTAGAAACCATAAAAAGGGAAACAGCACATTTTTTAAAGAAGCAGAGTAATTCTGTTACTGAAAAATGCAAAAACTGAAATTAAGAAATCAATGAACAGGTTTAAAAGCCAACAGACACAGCTGAGACAGTGAATCAGATGATAGGTCAGGGGGGAAAAAAGCTCAGAATGAAGAGAGGGTAAGAAACATGGAGGATACAGCGAGAAGGTCCAATATTCAACAGTTAATTGGCATCCGAGAAGGAAGAGAGACAGAATAGGGCAGAGACAATATTTGCATAAATGTTCCAAATTTTTGGAAAATGTTCCAAAAATGATGAGAGATGTCAAACTACAAATTTAAAAATATCAATGAATTCCTAGCTAAAAATCAATAAAAAAAAGGAAAATTGAAAAGCATCCTGAGTGGGAAATGATTATTTCAAAGAAGCAACTGTTCGACTGGTAGCTTAATTTTCAATGACAAAAATGGAAGCTGAAAGACTGTATATCTCCAAGGAAGAGAAAGAAAGGAACTGCCAACTTGTGGAGAAAATATCCTTCAAGAATAAAACTGAAATACAGACTCAGACAAATAAAAGAGCTTATATCATATCTCAGTGAGTAAACCCTCACTAAGAACACATAAAGCAAAAGAAAACTGACCCAGGATGGAAGGTCACAGATGCAAAAAGAAATGAAGAACCATCAAAGCCTAAATTAGCATGTGAAAAATCTAAAATAACATTGCCTGTATAAAATAATGTCTTGTGGGGGTTGCAATATATACAGAAAATTACATTACAGAACAACAGCATGTATGTATGTCAGGAGGTAGATAAATGCAACTAAGGTGTTTTAATGTTCTTGCTTCAACCAGGAAGGTAAAAGTATCAATTAACATTAGACTTTGATAAGTGAAGGCCACATGCTGCAAATGCTAGGGTAATTACAAAAAGAATAAAAATGAATGTGATATCTGAACTAATAAAGGGAAAAATTGATACAAAAATAATCAAATAAAGAGATAAAGAGAAGAGGAGAAAAAGAAATACAGAGCTGGTGAAACAAAAATGTGATGCTATACTTAATCCAAAAATATCAGTAGTTATATTAAATATAAATGAATTAAGTATTCCAAAAAGAAAACAATTATCAGAATGGATTAACAAAAAAGAAATTCTACAAATATATGCTGCTTTCAAGAGACCCAACTAAAACATAAAAATGCAGAAAGGCTAAAAGTAAAAAGATAGGCCAGGCGCAGTGGCTCACCCCTGTAATCCTAGCACTTTGGGAGGTGACGGCAGAAGGATTGCTTGAACTCAGGAGTTTGAGACCAGCCTGGGCAACATAATGAGACCCTGCTTCTTTAACAAAAAAAAAAAAAAAAAAAAAAGTAAAAGGATAGAAAAATATATATCATGCAAACATTGGCCAAAACAAAGATGGTATAGCTATATTAATTTCAGATGAAATAAACAAAGAAAAAGCACCACTAAAGAGTCACTTCATAATGATAAATGCTTAATTCACTAGAACAATAGAACATGCATTTGATAACATGGCCCCAAATTACACATAAAGCAAAAAAGCTGACAAAACTACTAGGAGAAATAGACACACATCAGTATTATGCTGGCAGATTTTATTAATAAGATATCTTTCTCAGTAGTTGAAAGAATAAGCAAAGAAAATCAGTAGGCACAGAGATATAATTAACAGAGCTGATCTCAATGGGCACTTATAGAATGCCATATCCAACAGTTACAGAATGAATGTTTTTCAAATGCTTACACCTTTACAAAAACTGACCACATGCTGAGCCATAAAGTCTCAGGACATTTTAAAAGACTGAAATCACTCAAAGAAAGTTCTCTAAGCAAACTTGTGATAAAGCCAGAAACTAATTAAAAAAAAAAGTACATAGGCCAGGTGCGGTGGTTCACCCCTGTAATCCCAGCACTCTAGGAGACCGAGGCCTGAGTATTGCTTGAGCTCAGGAGTTTGAGAACAGCCTGACCAAGAGTGAAACCCTGTCTCTACTAAAAATAGAAAAATTAGCCAGGCCTTGTGGCACATGCCTGTAGTACCAGCTACTCAGGAGGCTGAGGTAAGAGGATCACTTGAGCCCAGGAGTTTGAGGTTGCAGTGAGCTATGATTACACCACTGCACTCTACCCCGGTGACAGAGCAAGACTGCCAAAAAAAGAAAGAAAAGAGAAAAGAAAAGAAAGAAAATTCCCATGTCACTGGAAATTAAGAAATACACTTAAAAAAAAAAATCCACGGATCAAAGAAGAAATCAGTGGAAATTAGAAAATATTGCAAAATTAATAATGAAAATATTACATATCAAAAATTATGGGATACAGGTAAAGAAATACTTGAAAGAGAAATGTGTAGTTTTAAATGCATTATGTTAGGACTGAAATAAAGTACAAATTAATACCTAACTACCCATCTCAAGAAGTTAGAAAAAGAGCAAAACAATCCGTAAAGAAATTTTGAAAAGTAATAAATATAAAAGCAGATGTTAACAAAATAGAAAAACATGAAGAAAGCTATTATTTTAAAAAACTCGATCTGTAACTAAGGCTAGGCCTAGGTGGCTTCACTGCTCAATTTTATCATGCATTTAAAGAAGAAATAAAACCAACCTTAACCTAAACTCTTCCAGAGAATTAAAAAAGCATGTATATTCCTTAACTCATTTTATAAGGCTCCTAAAACCTGACAAGGACAGTACAAGAACACAAAATTAGAGGCCAATCTCACTCATGAACAAAGATCCAAGATTCCAAAATAACATAAAAGGAAAATGTGACACTGACCAAGCTGGGTTTATTCCTGAACTGCACAGCTGATTTAGCACGAGGAAATCAATCAATATAATTTACTTTGAGGAATAAAATCATATGGTTATATTAACAGTAGGAAAAACATTTGATAGAATACAATATCCATTCACGATACAAGCTCCCAGCAAACTAAGAACAGAATGAAACTTCCTTAATCTGATAATATCTAGAAAAAAATTAAAGCAAACATATTGTAGAGAAATGTTGAAAGTTTTCCCTTTGAGAAAAGGAACAAAACAATGGTGCCCACTATTACCACTTCCATTCAATATTATAATCAAAGTACTAGTCAGCAAAGAAGTGTAATATTTTGAAAGGAAGGAACAAAATTTTATTTGCAGATAAGATTGAATACATAGTAAAAGATTCTAAAGATACGTGACTGACAGTAATAAAAGTTTATTACAATTGCTAGATACAAGGTCAATATAAAAACATAAAGTCTACAAAGATTTACAGTATCAAAAAATATCAAATATCTAGGAATAAAATTCTCAAAAGTTGTGAATGACTTTCTGGAGAAAATCATAAAACATCATTGAGAGAATTAAAGAGGACCTAAATAAATGGAGTAGCATATGTTCATGAACTAGAAAACAATAAAGATGTCAATTCTCCTCAAACTGCTCTAGAGATTCCATGCAATTCCAATCAAAGTAAGTTTTTGTGTGTGTGGAAAATGACAAGATGATATTAAAATCAAATAAATGTGCAAAGGGCCAAGAATAGCCAAGATGCTTCCCAAGGACAACGAGGTAGAACAACTTGTTCTACTGAAAATCAAGATTTATGACAAAGCTATAATAAACAAGATAGTGTGGTATCAGTACAAGGAGAGACAAATAGACCAATGGAACAGAACAGAGAGCACAGAAACAGAACCACAGACACATGGAAATTTGATTCCTGACAAGAGTAGGGAAAAGAGTGTGCTGAAACAATTAGCTATCCATATGGAAAAAAAATAATACTGTCCCCTACCTCACATGATACAAAAAAATCAATTTTAGGTAGATGTTAGATCTATAGGTGAAAGCCAAAACAATGAGGCTTCTAGAAGATGAAGGGGAGTATCTTCAAAACCATGGGATAGGAAAAGATATTTTAAACTGAACTTGATGCCTAGTTTAAACATAAAGGAAGATACTGACTACAATAAAAACAAGAACTTTGATATATCAAAAGACACATTAAAAATGAAAAAGAAAAAGCATGCCATACAGTGGGAGATGATATTTGCAACCAGCAAGAGTTCATTTCCAGCATATAATAAAGAACTCCTACAAATCAACAACCAAAAAAGGCAAGGAATACAACACATTTTTTGAAGGAATTCCACCCACAATACTTATGAAAGCATAAACCTCAGTCACCTGGAAGATTTAGTTATGAATACTGACACTCTCCCTGAGATTCACAAAGTAAAAGGTTTTAACTATATTTTAACATTTAAAAAAATATTAAATGCTCATATTTCAATAAACCAGTTCTTCCATTCTTTCTCTAGTCTGAACTCTAAAAGAAATAACTATCATTGATAAGTCCTGTATAAGATCTTTGCCTACTTGAGGTCACAAAGACATTCTCCAAAAACTGAGATCTATCTACATATCTATCTACAATAGAATAATATGTTGACGCAATGGAATAGTACACAGTAATGAGAACGAATAGTCTACAACTACATACAATATAGATAACATCTCACATTCACGCAGTTGCATAAAAGAAGTCAGACACAAAAGTGTACAGTACGATTGCATTTACATAAAGCATAAAAGTAGGCAAAAACTAATCTGTAGTGTCAGGAAAGTGGTTGAGGGGTAGGTAGGGTGGTAAGAGATCAAAAGGGAGCACAAAAGAGGACTTCTAAGTTGCTGGTGATGTTCAATTTCTTGATCTGGGTGCTGGTACATAAGTGTGCTCAGTTGGTGAAAATGCAGTTGTTCACTACCAATAATGTGTACTTTCTGCATATTAAATTTCAGTAAAAGGTTTTTTGGTTTTTTCTAAGTGTGAATGAGTCTATTTTTCAAAATTGTTTAGGAAATATGAGAGCAAAAATGTTTGAAGTTCATTGTTTCAAGTCAAAGCACAAAAATCAAATAACAAAAATTTTAAAAGCAATATGCTAGTTACCATAAATATTAATGGAGGTGATGTCAAATCAACTAGCAACTCTCAAACTTATAGTAACATTGGTTTGAAACTATTTGAATCCAACAGGATAAATTGACACATCTAGATTTAGTGAGGAGTGTTAATTCTTAAAGATCTCAGGCAAGCGAATTAATCTTGTAAATTTTTGGTAAACGACACCATTTTTAAATCTTAGGAATTAAGTAACAAAGAGATTCACACATCCAGTCAAACCTCCAATTTTACAAATGAAGAAACCAAGGTCCTTTGAAGTTGGGTGATTTGTCCAAGGTCATAAGAAGCTCTGAATAAGTATAAACAATCCAAGTTATTTAATTAAGTTCACCCCCTCCCAATTTTCTGTAACTTCTAGGGGATTTCCACCTTCCAAGAGAGTTTGTTTACTGGCAATGTCCCTCAATACACACTATATTCAACGGAAACATTTTCACCCAAACAACTCAAAATTAATTTCTTTGCCATCCATGACTAATAGCCAAAAGCTATTTCTGTGGCAGAAAAGATAAGATTTTCTAAAAGTAAAGTTCATGATGTGCAGCCTAACAGATAACTTTCTGTTTACACTAAATAATGACTTTTACACCAAACTTCAGAATGTGTGGTAATTTAAAATAACAATGGCACTATTTACATATGGTTTCCCTGAAAAAGACTTTAAAAAAAATCAGTTGTGACCCAAATTGAAACCAAAGATTTTCTGAAAGTGCATATAAACAAATGAATGTGCTAAATTACTGAAATTATACTAACTTTAGATTCATTTCTCATTAAATCAATCATAACTGTGACAAGTACCAAAAAAATTAAATTCTCCAATTCATTCCAATTAGCTTCTATATCCAAGAATAAGAAGTATGCTTAACATTTTTAAAAGGAAGAGTGACTTGTCATTTTGAAGTCAAATCCATCAAAAGTGAACAGTACATAAAACAACCCTTTTAGTCCCATGAAAACATAGTTTTAAATTACAGAAATGCTTTAGCTTCCACTCTATCACCATAATGTTCTTTCCACTATCACAAGACTCTCTCCTTTTATTTCAAACTATAAAGTTCAGTGCCAAGATGAAGCCATGGACTTGCCATCCCTAGAGAAAACACCTGGCCTTTGAGGACCTGCAGAAAATTTAAAAGTAAATCAGAAAATGGTTTTATAGCCACGGAAACTTATTCACTAAAGAACTGGAGGTCTCAATGATATAAACACAGATAATTAAAAATGACTTAACAATTACATGCAACATGGTATCTTGGACCAAGAAAAGAATATTAGTGGAAAACCGGTAAAATGGAATAAAATCTACAGTTCAGCTAATAATAATGTCCCAATGTTAATGTCTTAGTTTGGACATATGTACCAGGGTTATGTATACTTGGGTGAAGGCCATATGGGAAAGCTGTATTATCTTTGCAATTTATTTTAAGTCAAAAGTTATTCCAAAATAAAAAGTTTAAAAAGAAATGACTTAGCATAAATGTACAAAAGTTGAGAAATTTGTACCTCAATTCTGACCAATCAAATGCCCACAATCAATATCTATCTTCAAGTGATATATCTCCATCCACACAAGGCCTAAATGAGGGATGGAATGGGTTCACAGAAGGGTCTCTTTAAACGCCACCTATTTCTCCAACATTACAAAATAAAATAAACTCCAAAAATGTCTCAAAAAAATATTTTAGGCAGGAATGAAAACGAAAAGTCTGAAACGATTCCTCAAGTGGACAGGAAGGAGATGAATCCTATTTAGTACAAAAGATGTGGGCAGTGGACAGCCAAATAGAAAAGGGTATTCTAGAGGTCCTAAAACAGTCAAGCTTAATAATAAAAAATACATTATCATTTCTTATGAACTCACCTAGGAGCCAGGTGCTGTTTTAAGTGCTTTACCTGTATTAACACATTGAATCTTCCCAAGTACTCTGTAAGGGAGGCACTACTTTTATTTTCATTTTACAGATGAGGAGTTCTTTAAGCAATGGAACAGAGATTTGAGGGAAGCTCTCTGGGTGAACAGTCCATGCTCTTTACCAATATACCATAGAGCCTTTTGAGGAGCCATGGCAGGAGAAAGTTCCTGCCTTCTAGAGACCCAGTCCCCACTACTCACCCTCTCCTTAGCCTCTGCCAGAGAAGAAAAGGCCTCTTCCCAAGGCTTGGGAGTCCTTGCTAGGACTGTGAAGGAAGATAACCCTGCCGCCCTATCTACAAGTTTGCGTTCATAATCTTCCGGTACCTGATGCACTCAGTGCATGTTCCTGCTGAAACACTGTTATCCATAGAAGCTAGTTTTTATAGCACTCTCAGTATTCGAATTCAGATATGCTGAGCTGGCCTGAGAATCTGAACACCATATGTGACACGCTTCTGTGGGAAAACGGTGTTGATCAAAAAAAAAAAAAGTCTTATAAATGGACTTTTTAGAAATTGAGGCTCCCTTTACATAGACTCTAGCCTTACAGATGCCATGATAATTAAATTGTAATAAAGACATTGCAGTTACACAAACAATACAGTTGTATCCATGTATCTGTGAACTAAAATCTTAAGCCCCCTCCCAGTTGACTGAATGGACACCCTCTTGGCCAAGGGGACCCCAGAAATACCCTAAAACTGAGATGCTGGCCATGAGAAGCAAGGTCGGACATGTCTGGTCGTGCCCCCTCCCTTCTTGGCGATATCCTTTGGAACCCATTAACAAGCCTAAAGCTATACAAGGCAAAGCTTAAACCACACATGCAGGTCATGAATATACTTAACAGATCATTTGAGTCTGAGCATACATCCAGTATACGTTCAGTGGCTTGTCTCTGATCAACAGACTTCCTTATCTTATCTTAAAACATTCCAAGCCTTTAGACAAAGCTTAATTTCTTTAACCAATTACAAATCAAAGAATCTTTAAACTCACCTATAACCTTGAAGCCCCACTTCGAGATGTCCTGCCTTTTTGGGCAAAACCACTGTACACCTTCCAAGTATTGATTTATGATTTTACGTGTAATTTCTGTCTCCCTGAAATGTATAAAACCAAACTGTAAGCCAACCTCAGTGAGACTACTTGCTCAAGGCTTCTTGGGCATGGCTCTCAGGGCCAAGGTCGCACATATTCAGTTCAGAATAAACTTCCTTAAATTATTTTACAGAGTTTGGATTCTTTTCCATTGACATATTAAAGTGGTATATAGCTCTTTATACCTAACATGATAGGAATAGTGTTACTGAAAAAAAAAAGTAAGCTTAATATTCTATGGATTTCCTGCACTATGACCAATTGTGGATGTATCCAGCAGTTAATACACTGCTCTCCCTGGCTCCCTCAATAAGCTCTGCATTAAAAAATTACTACCAAGTAAACAAATATATCTTTCATGCCTCCATCCCTAGAACAGAAGGGGTATCATCTCAGAAGATAGCTAAAGTAGTAACAGTAGTAGAAGCAATGACGATGACAATGTAATAATAATTCTTTTTGAGCATTTACCATTGCTAGGCAAGTTTTAAACATGATCCAGCCTCTAGCTCATTTAATACTCACATGAGGTAGATACCACATTATCCCCATTTCAAAAATGAGGAGACAGGTCAGAGATTAAGCAATTTGTTTAATCTGATACAAAGCTAGTGTCAGAAAATCTGAACATCTGAGCATTTTACCCCTAGGAATCATGTTTTTAACCACTGCTCTCTGTAATTAAATAATTTGATAAACTCTTAAAATGAACAGAGCATGCTTATCCAAATTCATTTTTCAAACAAAAGAGTGGTTGGGAGACCAAAAAATAAAGACTCTATCTTGAGTTTTATTAGGAATATTTTCTTCAACCAAGCTAAGGCTGAACACATTTATGGAGAACAAATTTAAAATGTATTTAGCTGTGCTTTTATCGCTTTGAAATCTCTCACTTAATTGTTTGAACACCACAAATAGTGGTAACAGAATGTAACCTCAACAGACCAATAAATATTTTAAAATCTTCAGGTGGCTGGGTGTGGAGGCTCATGCCTGTAATCCCAGCACTATGGGAGGCTGAGGCGGGAAGACAGCTGGAGCCCAGGAGTTCGAAACCAGCCTGGGCAACATAGTGAGACCCCATCTCTAAAAAATAAAATATTCAGGTAAAATAAACACACTGTCCATGTTTATCACTAAGTAAATGAGGGCAAAACAACTGAAAGAGGTCGAATACCTTTGAAAAGTTTCTAATCGGCAGCAAGAAATGGTGGAAACGAGATTTTCCTTTTATGACAAACCAAAACTCTGTTCTTTCAACAACACTGTAAGATCTGCTTTATAATGACAAACATTAAAAAAAGCCATCTGATTCACATAACAAATCTAATTTTGGATAGCTAAAGGCATACTACCTACCATCTCACTGAGTAATTAACAAAAAGCAGGCAATCCCCAACAATTTCTGGAGCATAAGCTGATTTTTTTAAATCATCTATTTGAACCTCACAACTTGCCTTTCCTGGTAACAATGATCAATGTGCTAGGTTTCCAAGCCAGCCCACAAAAGCCTATAGGTCCATAAGGTTACAAAAGTAAAACGAAACACAGAACCTGCGGGGCAATGTTTCTATGAGAAAACCCACTTAGCATTCCAACTTAGGATAACAGCAACTGCCCCTGCCCCATTCAGCTCTGGAAGTAGAAAAAGGAAATCTTCCCTTCCCAACTGAGAACTTGAGCTTCCCTAGTACCCACAGGCCTTGGCTTCTAAATGATCAAGGCAGAGCAGGAGTAAAGGCAGGAACCAGAGCAAAAAGGCAGAGCTGGGTGGGAAGATCAGGGATGAAGCAGGCAAGATCTCCTTGGGAGAGAAGGATGGAGGGTGGGACGGCAGTTGAAAGCAAGAAAAAAGTGTATGTGGCGGGGGCAGGAGGCTTGCTGAAGAAGATGAGAGAACAGTGCCTGTTCCTGCAACACATGGGCTTCCCTCCTGCAACTTCCCTCCTTGATGTCTAAGGAGCGGGAAGGAAAAGACAAAGAAAAACTGCAGAAGGGTCTTGAGACTGTCTCCCTCACTCTGGCTATTCTCATTCTCCTTTTCAAGGTAGAATGGGGTGGGTTAAAGGGTTTTCTGTGCAGCCCTCTTGACCTCCTAAAGCACAGGAATTCAGGAAAGCAGAGTGAACTGGAAGAGTTTTGGTGCCCTCCTTGTCAGTGTCCACCCTGTCAAAGACATCAGTGTCAACTGAGAACTAAGGGAAGGCTCCAGATAATGGCAGAACAGCAACAAAGAGGAAAGAAAGGAAGGAGACAAATTTGAAGCACGATATTGGGGAGTTGGACAAATAAATAGAACGGTCAATGAATTCAACTATAATAAATGTTATTTTGGATTAATTCAGTTTAGCAGTTCCAAATATTTCATCGGGTCCATTTTACTTTTAGACAAATATCTGTGGCCATGGTAATAATTTAAGGTTTATTATGCAGAAGGTATGAAAATAAACTTCTAAATACATGAGACATTTCCTGGTGTTATTATCTTTATATAGTGGAAATATAAATTATTTCAGAAAGGCTTTTTTTTTACTTGGTAAATACTCAGTTACATTATCATTTGTCAATTGTTTTCACCCTAGTAGCCCAAATACCATGAGTAATTACCTTCACAAGTAAAGAAGTATATTTAAATCTCTCTTCGGAGTATTAATTATAATCAAAAATTTGCTCGTTCAGACCAAAGATTGCCCGTCAAGACTCCAAAGTATTATTTAAAATACAGTCCCACATACTCTGGTTTCTCTTCAGATCATATAAATCTTTCGCCTTTTAAAATACAGTCCCACAATCCACATAACACACACATATGCTGTTGTATACTGAGAAACACAAGACTTCTTTTTCCATTTCCATGAAAATGTGACTACTTGACAGAAGGCCCTGAAACAATTGACTTCTTAAAAGATGGAACAGCAAATCCCAAATTTCATAGTAACTTTTCGAGAACTTCGAGCTAGAGACAATTAATTCGACAGGTAAACCTGACCAAATCACCTGATAGGGGATGAGTGCCAGACATTTAGCATCTTTTTTTCCCGGATTTCTGCAGCTGTTCTTCCAGCTAAACTCTATCCAGATGTGGAGCCTCTCTCTTGAGCAGGGATAAAGGTCAGGATGGCAGACTCAGCAGTGCATCAGAGATGCAACAGCAGAGACCAGTGGGAAACAAAAATGACCATGGCAAGATGTTCTTGCCATTTCACTAACATCTCAGGTACTGCCTGGGAATCTGTGAAAGGGTTTTAGTCCCTAGCCTCACAGGAGATTATATTGGATCCCATAATAGCTGCTGTATTTTCTGCAAACCATGAACTGGGTCCAAAACCTTCACACCAAATTAAAGAGAAGAAAACAGGGTCGGCTGTCAAATACTCCACTTGCTGGAGAAGTGTATGTGTATACCTCCAAGCTCTGATAAAGCAAATTCAAACCCCTATAAATAGTTGCTATTTTATTTTAATAATGTAATTTGAAGTATTATTCAGGGCCAGAACAAACAAAATATTTGATCTTTGAAGTATCTTGGGCATGCTGAAATAGGAGGCAAAGTTACTGAAAACATCTGAATCTCAGACAGGTCACTATCGGCTATTAGGAATCTTTACAGATCAGCAGACTTCTGCTCAATTGTTACCTCTGGCTAGAAAATGGACACATTTAAAAAGAAAAAACAATGAGATTATCTTGAGCCAAGGACACTGAAAGCTTTCAAGATAACCAACAGAACTGAAAGGTTTCTTTGTAACAAAAATGTTCATTTTCATAAAATGTTTATCAGTCAGCACATAAACTTATGCAGAGTATGGTAGAAAGAATACATGCTCTAGAATCAAGCAAGCATGAGTCTGAATTCTAGCTCTGCAATTTGCCAGCTATATCACCTCCTCAGGGAAGTTACTGAAGAATACTGGAGGTTAGTGTTGTTATCTGTGCAACAGGGATAAGGTTATCATTAGCACAGGGTAGCTATGAGGATTAAATGCAAACGTACATTGCCCACCAAGCCCAGTGCCCGAATATAATCAACATTAGCTCTGTATGCTCCAACCCAAAGTTTACACAATATGGTTCTATAATTAAGGAGAAGACTGCATCAAATAAACATATGAAAGAAAGTTCAGGGTGACTGAACATACATGTTCCGTAGATGGAAAGATGAAAATCACATATTTAATATTAACCTTCACTGAAGTCTAACCTTCCCTTGATTAAACTAGTTATAAGCAAATGGGGAGGGGTCCCTAACGTTGTAAAAGTTCACATCACACACTGATTTAAAGTTATATACATGTATATGCTTGCATTCTTCCAGTGTTCATAAAAAGACACCATCACAAAACTTAAGACTTAAAACTTAATGGTGCATTTATAATTTAACACTGCAAAATTAAACTCTCATCTCAAAAACACTTTCTAGATCAAAATGTTTCTTTCTTCTTACATATGTTCTCATGTACTATTGCAAATCATTCCTAGAGCAAAAAAAAAAAAAAAAAGTAATTCCTCTTATCCTTCCAAAATGAAAAAGTGTGCAAAGGAAGTTTATCACATCGGTTTTTTTCCCCATTCATTCTTGTTCTCTTACAAACCAAAAGTAAATATATTATACGGCAAAATTACTGTCTGATTGACAAACGTCACCGAAGAACATATCGAACTGACAAACCCTGTCTGGACCACAGGTGGCAGGTTTTCTTAAAGAATTTAAATAAGTTATGTTTCAGTAAAGACAGAAATGCTTTATATTTTAACACATCAACAGTACGAACTTTCGATTTTATATGCAGCTTACCCGCACCTTACCCCTACACCTCAAATCCTGTTTTTATGCACCTTATGACCTGGCACACGGCAGTAAACGATAGAACTCCAACTGGGAATAACTCTAATTTGTTGCTGGACCTCAAAGGACTTACGTGATCTTCTTAAACGAACGTAGACAGTGTTTTCTCCTCACTCGACACCTACCAACATCATTTGCAAACCTCTTCTACAACAACTCTTACTATATTACTACTAACCTTCTCAACACCCTCAATAGCCCCAACCTTGGTGCTGCTAGTCCTCATCTCCAAACACCTTGCTGGGGCTTAAAGCCCGTCCACAGAGACTCACTCTTCGCAAAGCCCAGAGTCCGGCGAGGAAGGGCATCATCCCCTCCGTTCGGGGGGGATTGGGGGGGCCAAGGCCAACCAAGACGCCACCCCACCCCGGCCACTCCCTCTCCCCTCGGCCTCCCAGGGCGTCCGGGGCGGGCGCGGACGCGCCAGGCCCTGCGCAGACCTTCAACAGCCCCACAGTTTTCGGCGTCCGCCGCAGCCCCAGGCCGAGCCGAACCCCCGGAACACCCGCAGTCGCTCACACGCCCCCAATTCCCGGCGCAGCGTCACCGGGACGGTCCCGCGGGCGCCCCGGACGCCCCGGCCCGGGCAGGTGCCGGTGCTCCTCGCGGACACTCACCCGGTGGCCACTGCTCTCCGTCCGCCACCGCCACCTTGTCCTCACGCCCGTCACCTGCTCCCGCGGGGGGTCCGGGCCGGCGCCGCTTCCCCGCCCGACCCCCCTCGGGTGCGCGCAGCGCAGGGCCGGAATCCGGTGCGAGCCGCCGCCGCCGCCGCCCCCTTCCCTCCCTCCTCCCTCAGTGCGTCCCTCCCACCGAGCCCGCCTCGTATTTCCTGGATCCGGTCTCGGTGAGAGCTTGGCAAGCAAACTCCGGCTTCAGGGTTTCCGTCCGGCGCGGGCGCTCGCCAGGCACAAAGATGGCGCCGCCGGGGACTGCCTAGGGCGATCTCGCGAGGTTTCCCCCACAGGAACAGGAGGGCGGGGGCTCACAGGAAAGGTGATAAAGTAGGGTAGCCTGAGCAAACACTCCCCGTATCGGAAATGGGCAGTACCAGTTACGGGAAATGTTGCTGCGCCTGCGCGCGCACGGGATAACGCATGCCCAGAACAAGTAGGACCCAGTTCTCCAGGTTTCACCTGTTTCCTCTGGAGAAGCGGGGCGGAGGAGTCGCGAGTGAAACTCGGTGAAGGGCTTGGCAAGACCTGATGTCAAAGTGATAGGCATCCTTTGGCCATTCCGCAGGAGCCCGAATGGCCAACACAGTTTTGCGTCCCTGGGAGTCCTCCAACCCTTTGCTTGTCCCTATCTGCGCTGTCACCGAGTTTTGTTTGCAAAGCCTCAGCTACCCCTTCTTAATCCTGTTGTGGGTTCACATATTGATCAAGAGCTTGCTGGATGTGTGCAGCTGGGCTCACAGCTGACAACCACAATCCTCGTTTCTCACACTACCATCTAACTTTCGCTTTCATTTTGGTGCTGCATGAGCCTTCCAAATCTCATACCAATAAATTCCCTTTCCTGTTTTATTTTTCTTCGCTCATTCATTTATTCATTCAAATGTGTGTAGTTCAATTTCCTATGTGCCAGATACTGCGGAAACATATGCTCTTAACTCAGGGAAGCTATTGGCCTGGAATGGAGATGGATGAGAAAAAACAATGACAGTTTAGTACAGTAAGTTCTATGATAGAAATGAGTAAAGAGAGGAGTGGCAAATATGGGGAGGAGGATGTCATAAAATACTTAAAAGAAGAAATTCTTGAAAGGCGCCTCACAGACATAGGATGTAGTCCAGTGTATCAGGATGATGTCTGGAAACAAACCACTCCCATTATTTCAACCAAGAGAATTAATATAAAGAATTGATTATTGGGCCGGGCGTGGTGGCTCACGCCTGTAATCCTAGCACTCTGGGAGGCTGAGGCGGGCGGATTGCTCAAGGTCAGGAGTTCGAGACCAGCCTGAGCAAGAGCGAGACCCCCGTCTCTACTAAAAATAGAAAGAAATTAATTGGCCAACTAAAAATATACAGAAAAAAAATGAGCCGGGCATGGTGGCGCATGCCTGTAGTCCCAGCTACTCGGGAGGCTGAGGCAGGAGGATCGCTTGAGCCCAGGAGTTTGAGGTTGCTGTGAGCTAGGCTGACACCACGGCACTCTAGCCTGGGCAACGGAGTGAGACTCTGTCTCAAAAAAAAAAAAAAAAAAAAACAGCATTCTTGGGTTCTGGGTATACATCTTGCCTGAGCCTGTGTGTGTTTTTTTACAATTCCCCCATTTACATAGCTTCTTTTAAGTGTCTTAATTTCCCTAAGAGAGAATAAGAGGAAAGTCCCTGCTTATTCTTGGGGCCTTAGATGTTCTGTTGTATTCCTCTACTCATAATCTCCTTCCCAGACATTTACAGGTCTGTAGTCCCCTGGCAGCTTTCATTAGCTGTGCCTGCCACTTCTTTTCATGGCTTTTCCTAGCCTGGGACCTGAACTATGCCACTTTTACACACCTGAGCTCCAAGTTAAATGAAACAGAGACCAATCTCAGCCCCAGACAGATTTGAATGTTGCTCCATTCCCCTCTGGATTTGAAGGAGGGAACTGGGAGCCGGGCTGCCACTTCCCATGGACTGCAGCCTGTACCGTGCTGTGCTGGGGAGGGGTGTGGAAAGGGCAAGTGAAAACCCCATGGGATTTTCTATCACTGTAGATGTGTCTTTTTCTTGATCGAGCATTTGATTGGTTGCTATAGACCTTTGACTGTTTTTCCAGAGCTCCTATAACATTTCAGCCAATTTTTTTTTAAATGTTTCGTAGTCCATCGTCTTGAGGGCATCACTCCAACTCCACTCTCTTTTGCAATCTCCTCTAAGTGTGAGACCATCCCATAATAACCCTGAGTACTGCATCACCCACAGGCACCTGAAAGTATTGCTCAACCAGTCCATCTTACTGGGAACTTCCCTTACACATGCTCATTCCCCAAACAAGGCCAAGTACACTTGGAGCTAATGGTGACCACAGGTCATGTCTGACCAGAGGCGTGGTGACTGCTAATGTTTTCCATAAAAACAGCCTTAGCTGGTTCTCAGAAGTCACCATCCACCTTCCCCCCTTATCCCCACACCAAACCTGCCAATTCTATCTTGCCCTCTGTTCCTTGCCCATCTCCCAAGAAGACAGGAGGATGTCTAGATGCCTCTGCACAAGTTTGGGGGTGGGGGTGGCTCACAGCTGTAATCCTAGCACTCTGGGAGGCCGAGGCAGGAGGATCGCTTGAGCTCAGGAGTTCCAGACCAGCCTAAGTAAGAACTAGACCCTGTCTCTACTAAAAATAGAAAAAATTAGCTGAGTGTGGTGGTGTGTGCCTGTAGTCCCAGCTACTCGGGAGGCTGAGCAGGAGGATTGCTTGAGCCCAGGAGTTTGAGGTAAATGAGGCTGACACCACAGCACTCTACTCAGGGCAACAGAGTGAGACTCTGTCTCAAAAAATAAAAAAGGTTTAAGTGCCTCCGTCGTGCTGGCCACAAATAAAGACATTTAATTTGAAGTGGGCCCATTCAGGCACAGTATTTTCCAAAAGACTTTAAAGCATAGTGGAAAACCAAGAGCCTGTTTGTTGTGTTTGAAAGTAAAAATTGAAATGCTCAGATTGTGGAACGAGTGCCAGAGAACAGCACATCCCTGGACATCCATACAGGAAGTGCCACACCTGCCTCAGCAGGTGCCGCATTCTGGGAAGGACCAGGCCAAGGACAGCAGATATTCTTCAAATCAAGGTGCAAAGGAATTGGAGACAGGAAATATCCAGATGCCTAGAAAAACACTCCACTGAGAACCATTCTAGAGGCACAATTATATTTATACCCCTGCTGTGGTGTTTTCAAGATATAATGGGGACCGTGATGATAGCTTGAATATAACTCCCCTATGCACAGAGACCCTAAGGCCACATCCTTAAGACGCAACCATCTGCTGCCCTCCACAGGGGGACTTCATTCCTACCTCTCCCTTCAGTCCTCCCGCTGAGCCCTCTGCCCACCCCCTACCCCCTTACCTTCCTCCTCTCTTCCACCCAATTTCCAGTGAGCACTTTGGTTGAATACTTGGTCTCGATCTGCCAGCTTGGAGTAGAGAATGACTGGGGGTTTATTGCAGTCGAAAGCATGGTAAGGATTTGCCCCCCAGTTTCTTTGATTCCACACAGTTTAAGGTTTCGGGGGGGGTTGTTAGGAAGTTGCTGAATTTGGGGTGCCTTCTTTTCTTCCCAGCTGCTCTCCTGAGTGGGTAGTAGCTGACACCCTGATGACTTCTGGGGATGAAAGAGCTGAGAGTCCACTGTCAGCCTCTGGGAGAGGTGACGTGATCTTGGACTGTCTACTGTTGACTGTCTCCACGGCGACAGACTCTGGGTATAAATACTCTCCTTCAGGGAGCAGCTGATTCTACAGAAGCAAAACTGACCCTGTAAAAACAAATCAAACCAACAGCCACCATCTAAAAACGGTAGCCAGAAGGACCTGGTTTCTTTGTCATCACCCCAGGACAAGCTTCAGCCTTGCTGCATTTTTACAATGGGGGTGAGTAGAATTCTACTGCTATTTAAGGAATGCTGATCAGTGTGCTTATCCCATGCTAAGAAATTTATATACGTGTATTCAACCTGTTTAATCCTCACGGCAGCCCTCTGAGGCAGATGCCATTACTGTACCCATTTTACAGAGGAGGACACTGAAGCAAAGAGAGATTAAGTAGCTACTTAAAGTCATGTAGCTACCACGTGGAAGTGCAGGGGTTTAAATCTACTCCGACTCAGGCCTAAACCACTGGGCTCCACTCCCTACCTGTTGCTACTTTGTCTAAGGGGCTTCCGTAAAGCATCCTGTCCTTGTGCTCACACTGGTACAATATGGTTCCTTCCGTCAGTCTTCATTCGTTCATTTCAAGATCATTTTGAGATAGGGAACTGGCAGGCCCTGCTCAATAAAGAGTCATAAGACCAGAACCAAGGTCTCTGATAAAACAGGAGGCAGTGAAGAAACCGGCCCAAACCAGCCAGAACCAAGATGGCCATGGAAAACCTCAGGTTACCCTCACTGCTCATCATACCCTGTTTTTACTGCATTAGCTACTGAAAGAAAGTCCCACCAGTGCCATGACAGTTTGCAAATGCCCTCGCAACACCCAGAAGTCACCCAGTATGCTTTAAAGAGGGTGAGGAACCCTCAGTTCCAGGAACTCCCCACCCCTTCCCCAGAAATCTTATAATTCTGCCTCTGCTTAACATAAAATTAAATAGAGCATATAAAATAGCACCCTAGAAACTCACTAAGTGCTACTCTCTGTTGCTCTGAGAGATAGCTGCTGCTCTGTCTATGGGGCAGCCACCTTTCTTTTTTTTTTCTTTTCCTGCCTCAGTAAAATACTTCAATGTATTTTGCAAATACGTTTGATGTCTGGGCTGCTAAAAGACAGCTGGATTCTCCTTTCTCCTTCATGCAACCTGTTGTGATATGTTGTTTCATTTACAGGACAAAGTCTGGCCTCACACACATATGAAGTTAGAAGAAAGAGAAGTATTTAAATAGCCTTTGTAGCTAATTGTGGATATTCTTTGTGATATTGTGATATAATAAGAAATATGTAATTGGTCATTGTCCCCAGTTCCTGACACAGAACTCATAAAACCCTTGGAATTTCCTGAGTGATGAGGTGAGAGGATCATCTTTTGTTAGTCACAACAAACTTCTTTCAACCGTACCTGAGTTTATGCGAATCAGGTGACTCTTGGTGAGTCTCTAGATAACCAAGATGGTGGCTGGTTGCCAGCGGAACCAACCCCACACGATTAGAGGGTTGGAACTTCCAGCCCCAGCCTCTGACCTCATGGAGAGGACAGAGGCTGGAGATTGAGTCTGTCACCAAGGGCCAATGAATTAACCAATCATGTTTGTGTAATAAACCTCCATAAAAACTGTAATCAAAGGGGTCTGGAGAGTTTCCAAGGTGGCAAGCACATCCAAGTGCCAGGAGGGTGGCACACCCCAAAGTCCACAGAGAGAGAAGTCCCTGTGCTTGGGACCCCCCAGACCTCACCCCATGTACCTCTTCATCAGGCTGTTCATTTGTATCCTTTATATTAAACCAGTAATGGTAGTGAAGTGTTTCCTTGAGTTCTGTGACCATTACATTATTGATCATGAGGCGGAGTCGTGGGAACCCCTGATTTGTAGCCAAGTCAGACGGAAGTGTGCATAGCGTGGGGGCCCACCACTCGGGGCTGGCATCTGAAGAGGGTGTGGTCTCATGGGACTGCGCCTTTACCCTGTGTGGTCTGTGTTAAGTCCCAGCAGTTAGTGGCAGAACTGAATTATTAATAGATTGTAGGATACCCGGTGGGTGTCTGCCGAGAACCAGAGAATTGCTTGATGTGGAAAACCCACATTTGGTGTCAATAGTGCTGTGAGGAGAAACAGATCACAGCAGTGTTATCTTTGAAACCTTGGCAGTCTTTTAAGGTCATAATGTGGAACCTGAAACTACTCAGCAGACTCTTTGAGCTCTGTTACATTAAAATCCTCCCATTGATTTTGTGCTTTGAATACGCTTTTTAGGCACTGGGGATTTTGGTGGTCTTTGTAGTGGTAATTTGCAAAATATTGGTTTACTGAGCTGTGAAAATCTTCCAAATGTTGATGTGTTTCATCACACAGTATTTTTTTTTTTTTGAGACAGAGTCTCAGTCTGTTGCCTGGGCTAGAGTGCTGTGGTGTCAGCCTAGCTCACAGCAACCTCAAACTCCTGAGCTCAAGAGATCCTCCTGCCTCAGCCTCCCAAGTAGCTGGGACTATAGACATGAGCCACCGCACTATTTTTAAAAAATCACATTTGCTAATGTCTGATATCCACAGAAAAGCATTTCAGTATTAGGACGTTGTCAAGCTCACAGTGGTGGATACAAGTTTTCCGAAATCCTAGTTTAAGCTTTCAAGCTCAAAATTCTGTCATTGGCAACAGCTGCTCTCTCTTATTTACCTTTGAAGTGACTTCATTCATTTTCAAGAAAATGCCTGCCAAATATTCAAATTTAAATAATCATGGCTTGTCTTCCAGTGTTTCATTTTTAAAAAAACAAGCCAGCTCACTGAGCTCACAACTAGAGCGGCCTCCCAGGCGAGTGCTCTTTCCCAAGTACGTGTCGTACTCGGGTGTGCAGCGCAGTGCTCTGTTCATACGTCCTTCCCATTTCACCGCACGGAATGCAAAAGACAAGATGTAATCAAATGAACAATTTTTACTTGTTCATCAAAGGACATTCTTACGTGACACTGGCTTTTTTCCTGTGGCTGCATGGCGGTGAAGCATAGCAATGACGACACAGCTGATGGCCCCGCCTGGATTCCGCACAGGCGCCGGCAGCTCTGCCCGATGTGACTTTCGTACCATCCGTGCAAATGTCACCACTGTGAAGAAAGGCAAACAGCCTCTCAGTATTACTGTGAAAATGCTTTTGACCTTGCAGGCCCCCTCAAAGGGTCTTGGAAGCTCTAGGGGGTCTGCGGATCGAACTTTGAAAACGGCTGCTCCAGCATGTAAACCTAGGAGTGGGATTGCTGAGTCAGAGGGTGTGCGTGTCTTCAACTGACTAGATAATGACAATTATTTTCCAAAGTGTATCAATTTACGTCCCACTATTAGTGTGCAAGTGTTTCCAGTGCTCCACAACTCCCAGACCTTTCAGCATCCCGAAAAAATCTCTGTACCCATTAAGCAGTAACTCCCTATTCTCCCCTTCCCCTAAACCGCTGGCCATCTCTACTCTGCTGTCTGCCTCTGTGAATGTGCCTATTCTAGGTACTTCGTATAAGCGGAATCTTACAATTGTCCTCTCGCGCCTGTTCTCTTTCACTGAGCATAACGTTGTCAAGGTTTGTCTAAGTCGTGGCATGTTCTGGAACTTCATCCCATTTTATGGCTGAACGGTATTTCCATCGTGCGTATTTGCCGCGTTTTGTTTATCCATTCATCTGTTGATGGACGTTTACTTTGTGTTCACCTTTGGCTTTTGTGAATAATGCATCTATGAACGTTGGTGTATGAGTATCTCTTTGAGTCCCTGCTTTCAATTCATTGGGTTTATACCTGGGAGTGAAATCGGCACCACAAAACCGCTTTCCACAGCGTCTGCACCACGTTTCCTTCCCACGAGCAACACATAGGGGTTCCTGCTTCTCCACGTCCTCACCAGCACTTGTTACTTCCCGTTTTTTTATAATAACCATCCTGATGGGTGTGAAATGACATCTCATTGTGATTTTCATTAGCACTCTCCTAATGACTAATGATGTTGAGCGTCTTTTCATGTGCTTATTGGCCATATGTGTATCTACTTCGGAGAAATGTCTGCTCAAGTCCTTTGCTCTTTTCTTTTTTTTTTTGAGACAGAGTCTCACTCTGTTGCCCGGGCTAGAGTGCCATGGTGTCAGCCTAGCTCGCAGCAACCTCAAACTCCTGGGCTCAAGCAATCCTCCTGCCTCAGCCTCCCGAGTAGCTAGGACTACAGGCATGCACCACCATGCCCGGTTAATTTTTTCTCTATGTATTTTTAGTTGGCCAATTAATTTCTTTCTATTTTCAGTAGAGACAGGGCCTCGCTCTTGCTCAGGCTGGTTTCGAACTCCTGACCTTGAGCGATCCTCCAGCCTCAGCCTCCCAGAGTGCTAGGATGTTGTAATTGTTTTGAGGCACCAAGAGCTATACCCATATCAGACAGCACACTTAATCAATGAGTATTGTGTGTTCTGATTGCTTCACCGACCAGCCATTCCCCCATCTCTCCCATCTCCTCAGCCTCCCTATTCCCTGAGACACAGCAATATTGAAATTAGGCCAATTAATAACCCCACAATGGCCTCTAAGTGTTCAACTGACAGGAAGAGTCACACGTCTCTCGCTTGAAATCAAAAGCCAGAAATGATTAAGCTTAGTGAGGAAGGCATGTCGAAAGCCAAGATCGGATTGGCTGAAAGCTAGACCTCTTGTGTGTGCCAAGCAGTCAAGTCACGAATGCAAAGGAACGTGCTTGAAGGAAACTAAAGTGCCACCCTTGTGAATACATGAATGATTAGAAAGGGAAGCAGCCTTATTGTTGCTATGGAGACAGTGCGAGCGGTCTGGGTAGAGGACCAAACCAGCCACGACCTCCCCTTAAGCCAAAGCCTAACCCAGGGCAAGGCCTGAACGCCCTTCAGTTCTGTGAAGGCTGAGAGAGGTGAAAAGTTGGAAGCTAGCAGAGGTGGTTTCATGGAAAGAAGAGATTTAGGAAAGAAGTCATCTCCTAACATAAAAATGCAGAGTAGAGTAGCAGGTGCTGATGGAGACGCTGCAGCAAGTTATTCAGAAGATCTAGCTAAGACCACTGAAGAACGTGGCTACACTAACAACAGATTTTCAATGTAGACAAAACAGTCTTCTATTAGACGAAGAGCCCGTCTAGGACTGTCCTAGCTAGGGAAGAGAAGTCACTGCCTGGCTTCAAAGCTTCAGGGAACAGGCTGACTCTCTTGTTAGGGGTTAATGCAGCTGGTGACTTTAAGTTGAAGCCAATGCTCATTTACCGTTCTGAAAATCCTGGGACCTTTAAAGTTTATGTTAGTTAAATCTACTCTGTTTGTGCTCTTGACAACACATCTGTTTACAGCATGGTTTGCTGAATATTTTAAGCCCAATCTGTTGAGACCTACTGTTCAGAAAAAAAGATTCCTTTCGATATATTACTGCTCATTGACAATGCACTTAATCACCCCAGAGAAGAGCTCTGATGGAGATGTGCAAGGAGATTACCATTGTTTTCATGCCTGACAACACAACATCCTTGAAATTACTCGAAAGTAATTTTGACTTTCAAGTCTTACTTTTTAAGAAATACATCTCATGAGGCTATACCTGCCTTAGACAGTGATTTCTCTGATGGACCTAGGAACCTTACTCGTTCTTAAATGTATACACAACTCACATTGATTTCGATGTTTAATATTAGAAGTGTCTGGTCTTTATTTAGAAGTTTGGTGATGTTTTTGTGACCAGAAATATGCCACAGGAACTTAACTCTTGTTTATGTCCCTTCGCCTATGGTAAAACTGGTTTCACTTAAATTCCACGACCTGTCGACGACGTTAAGTGGGGACCGACCGTACCGCAGAGGACAGCAGATGACATGCGGCACTCCCCCAAATCAGCCGTGCCCACTGGAGACCACTGCTGACGTGGCAACCTGGCATAGACCTTCCCATTTTTTCAAGAGATTCCAGAAATCCGGATTTCATGAGAAATTTCATCATTTTTGAATGCTGGCTACAAAAATTTGTTTTTAAAGGAAACATTCTATGAGACCAAGAAACAAACCTTCTCCCAGCCATTTCCATTCCGGCACCTTCCAGGCCACCCAGGGGTAGTCAGCGCCAGGAGAACAAGCGCTTTTAACTCCCAAATCCTGTCTGCTTTGGATTCAGAAACAACTTTCTGGCAGAGATTTGCCGGAATATTCTGCCGATGATCGCTTGGTTTGGCACAAGCAGAAGGGTAAGGTGCGCAGCGCCAGCAACTGGATCAAGATTTCCGTCCCACTGCAGAATCGCTCTGAAGCTGAGAACTGTGACGTGAGGGTCTGTCTGGGTCTCTCCCTCTCTCATCTTTATTTTTCGCTCTCCTCAACCAGCTGTGCCGCAGGAAAGCTGGGAAACGCAGCCCCACCACGCCGCTGGCAGCTGATACTACTTTACAGCCTGTGTGTTTGGAAGAAACTGCAGGAAGAGCTTAATCAGGAGGAACCGCTGTGCGAGGAGGCGGCGGGCAGCAGGAGGGGAGGCCCGGGGAGGGCCCGGCCCACGTCTCCCTGTCCGGTGCCCACCACACCCTCTCTGCGGTTTGAGGCCCTGAGAAGTAGATGGGGCAGAGTTTGGGGTTGTCTCCATGATGGCCCTGGGCACCGCTGGCATGTAGCAGAGAGAGGTGCGTGACCCAGGTCCTACTGCACATGCAGATCCCCCACGAGCCTCTCTGAAACCCATGGTGGGGTGAATTTCAGCAGCACCCACTTTCATCCCTAGGAGACCCAACATCCCTCCCTAGCTACCTAACAATGGTCCTCAAATTTGGCTCAGAATAAACCTCTTTATTTTACAGAGTTCGGCTTCTTTTTTGTTGACGGTTCCTTATAAAAGAGTGGGTTCAGCCCCACCCGTCTGTCTCACCTGCTCTTGCCCTCCCCTCCCGCCTCCCACCAGCAGGAAGGCCTTCCGCCTCGGACTCTCCAGCCTCCAGAAACATGGGCCAATACGTTTCTGTTTATTGTAAATTACACTCGTCCCTTCTTATCTGCAGGGGACACGTTCCAAGACCCCCCAGTGGATGCCTGAAACTGAGGTTGGTACCAAACTCGATTGCCACCAACTGAAGCACATTTTTTTTTATATATTGTTTTGAAGCCTCGAGCAAGCGGACTCCTGAGACACATTTCTGTTCATGTCTTCCACCCACAAATTTAACACCTTTTCCATCTTAACTGAGACCCTGTCGCGCATCGTGTGACTTTTTCAGTGTGAGATGTGACAGCAAAACTAGAATAGATTTCTTTTTCCTTCACAATTTCACAAGCAGAAGATTCATTCCTGCCGTAGATCTCAGCAGCCTCAGCACGTGATTTTTCTCCCCTCTCCTATTAAGTTGGGAACTTTCACCTTTTCGCTTAAAGGAAGCGCTTGACAGCTTCTCCCTGGCAGGTCTGAAATGCCAGCGTTGCTACGCTTGCGCTTTGGGGCCACCGAAGGAAATTAGAAATATTTCACCCCGAGATGTATTTCTTTGACATATTTTGAAACGGTTGCCCTGCCATGAGCCTCGCAGATGGAAATAAAGCTGCAAAGCTGTCTTCCGTGTGGGGAAATTTCAATCTGCAGAGAATCTGCACGAATACAGCCAGGTCTCCCCTCACCTGTTCTGGGAAAGGTTAACTCAGAGTCTGACACACGCGAAGGTCTGAAGGGAAACATTCACCGGCTGTTCTCTCTGCGCGCTGCTGCCAGTCAGGCTCGTCTGCACAGACAGCAAGGCCGCCTTCGCCAGCGAGTCGAGCCTCTTGCTGTCTCCCTCCCAGAACCCTGTTTACTGCTTCCGAGCTCCCACGCTTTAAAAACCTCTTGCACTATTGAAGAGTTGAGTCTGCATTCTGAGGGTTCCCGTGTAAACACGTTACATGAATTTGTCTCCTTTTCCTCCTATTAATCAATCTGCCTCATTCCAGTGACATTTCAGCAAACGTTCATGGCGCCAGGGGCTTTGATCCCTGCACCGACATGACGTCAGCTAAGGGTTACCTGACCATAAGCACTGCGGGCCGCGACAGCAGGTCTGACCACTGGGAAGGTCACTGAGCGACCGATAGGTGGGTAGTGTAGACAGCGTGGATGTGCTAGATGGACAAAGGAGAGATTCACATCCCCGGGGGGCAGAAGGTTTCATCACACGACTCGGAACGGGACGCAATAGAAAACTTATGAGACGTGTTTATTTTTGGAATTTTCCATCTAATGTTTTCAGACTGCAGTTGACCATGGGTGATGGAAACCCATGAAAAAAATTCAAGTGAATCTGCAGATGAGGGGAGGACCACTGTAGCCCGGCCCAGGGATGCTGTTACAGCAGCGCAAACGGACTGGCAAGCTGCCGACGAAGCTCTGGCTTCTTGTCTGGGTGGCGGATAGCTGGCTGTGTTTTGTTTGTGAAGATTCATCGGGCTGTCCACTTAGGATTTGGGCACTTTTCCCTAGGGATGTTCTACTTCAGTAACAAGTTAAAAAAAAGAAAAAGACTAAGCTGAAAGAAGCCGGCCGTTAGAGCCTACACATTATATGATTCCGTTCATAGGCAACACCCAGAATAAACAAATCCGTAGAGACAGAGACAGAGAGGAAATTAATGGCTGCCTGGGGGTGGGGAGGACAGAGTGGGAAATGACTGCTTGGAGGGTACGGGGTTTCCTTTTCGGGTGATGCACATATTCTGGAACTAAATAGTGGTGATTATTGCACAGCATTGCGAATGTACTTCATGCCACTGAATTATACAATTTCAATTGTACACTTTAAAGCGCCTTAAATGGTGAATTTTAAGTTATGTATGTTTTACCACAATAAATAATAGCAAATGCTACCAAGGCTGTTAGCAGGTAAATAACTTGCTCAGAGTCTAACAGTTGAATCCGCAGAGTCAGAATTCACCCGGGCCCGGCTGAGTGTAGTGTCATTCTCTTTCATTTAGGGCTATGCGGTCAAACCATCGGGAGCACACGAGTCACCAAGGCTCCAGCTAAAATGCAGCCTCTGACTCAGCAGGTCTGCAGAGGCCTGAGACTCTGCATTTCGGACAAGCTCCCAGGCAAAGCTGATGCTGCTGGTCCAAGGACCACAGTTGGAGAAGCAATTAGCACAGGCTGCTGTGACAATCTCTCCTTTATCCTCAGGATGGTTGTCAACCAGACTTAGAGGGGGTGGAGACCCACTGGCTTCACCTCCCACCGCCAGCACGTGTCTGGCTGAACGTCTTTCAACCAACATGAACTTGAATAGCATTGGGGCTTATTTATTTAATTTATGAGAGCTCCTTTTATTTATAAGCCAGTTTTGGTACCAAGCAGACATATAATACAGGTACATACACAAAACACATCTAGGCACATACACAGGCAAACAAAGTTTCTATAGCTTTTAGCTCAGAACTTTAAACCTTGAGACTAAACCATCTTAATTTGGTCTATGAGCCCTTCTCTTCAGTGACCTCTGGAATTTCTTGCCTGGTAGTACTTGGAGCTACTATTCCATCAGAGTAATTTCCCACAGCACACATGGCTGACATTAAACGAAACTGTGACCTAGAAACTTGCCTGTGACCTTCTGCCTCCCTTGTGGTCCTTGTATGTCACCCCCCAGTCACCTGGATTCTGCTCTTTCCTTGGGTGTGAGACTTTCCTGTCTCTCTACACCTTTCTCTATACACGTCGTCTTATTTGCCAAAACATATCTGTCTTGTGTCTCATTCCACCTACCATCTTGCTGCTGTCCCCTTCAATCTGAGTTTGCAGAGTCAACCTTCAAAACACGTGCTCCTTAGAAATTTACACCTCCAAGTACTCCAGGTCCGGTCTCGAAGCTTGAGAAACCATTTCCAACTTGTGATGGCTTCACTTGCAACCACTGTCCAGAAACCTGTTAGGATGGGAGCCCCAGAGGGCCTGGGACTTTCGTCTGTTTTGTTCTCAGATGTATCCCACTGGAGAGGAAATACCTAGCACGTGGTCAGTATTCAATGTATATTTGTCGAGCCAAGTAAGGCATTGTCCGGGGCCACTGTGTTTTACAGCAGGACGAGGATTTGAACACGGCCCTCATGAGGAGCACAGCTGGCAGCGGGATGCCTGTCACTGTGCTGCGTCTCATTAAGGATTGTTCAGAAAGGATGCTCTGTGTGTGTGTCTTTCCAATGGATGCCATTGGCTGCTTTGCTCATTCCATAGAGAATTAGCCCATCTCATCAGCTGTCCTTTTGAGCAGACACCGATGGACTTATGTATATGATTATCTCTGTGGCTAATCCATCTACCATCCTTAAAAACGTGGAGGCGGAGAATCTCCCGCAGACGCCATGTAGTCTTTGCCTTTGCGGAAGCGCCTCCACGTGGCCAAAGGGATGACGTGCAGAAAGAAAGTCCCTCCTCTGAGTGAGCGTCAGAAAACGTGGCTTCTGGCCCTGCCTTTGACGCTAACAGCTCAAATCTCTTAGTTAGCTCACCTGCTCCCCAGACCTTCCTGGGAGGGAAGGATTTGGACCAAGTGGTTTCTGCAAACATCGGATTAGTCCCACTCCAGGCTCTCGTCCAAGCCTGGTGGTCCTGCTTGGAGCCCTGTGCCCTCCACCAGCTCACCATAGCTAGTGAATGCTTTCAACCAGAGTTCACGGTCATGGCAAACCTTGGTCCTGCTCCTGTTTTACTTATTTATTCCCTTTGACCCTTTTCTCCATCCCCTCTCCCCTGGTCTCCCCTGGGTACCACCCAGGGATGTTTGATGTATGCCCACGAATGTACGTGTACCCTTCCTTGTAAAACATGTTGTGTATGTATGTTTAATTTACATAAATTTTCTGTCATTGTTTTCATTCTGTTTGTTGCAAATATTTTTAACTCAACACTGAGTTTTTAAGATCTATGTTGCTGTGTGGACCTCTGGTGTGTTCTATAAAGTTGTTGAATAGTATCCCACAATGTCAATGTAAGACATTTTACTTATCCATTTTCTTAAGAATGAAAGCAAGTTGTCACCATCAACACTGTGATATTCTGATGAATGTCCTTGTCTGTGTCTTGTCGTGGTCTTGGTAACATTTATCTGGGATACATAGCCGGAGGAGGGGTGGTTGGAGCACGGGGTAGACAGAGGCCTGATTGAATAAATGCGGCCAGCGTCTTTCTGAATGCCTGGCATGCTCCAGTCTCCTGCCAGGGCTTAGCAATTCCTTTCCTCACATCCTCCACAACTGCCCTTCTTGCCAATTCTTGCTAATAAGATAGAATGTAAATGTACACTCGTTTTAATTTACATTTTTCGTTCATAGTGGGTTCAAAGATTTTTTTCATATACATGAAGCATTTACGTTTCCCACTCTGTCAATTGCTTATTGACATCCTTTGCCCACTCCTAGTTCAACTTTTTTTCTCTCTTCTATTGACTTTCAGGAGTTCCTTGTATAGTCTAGATTTCCCTGGTTGATTTCAGACATTGCATGTTTTTTCTTCAAGACTGTCATCTTTCTGGCAACTTTTTTTGTGGTGTCTCTTTTGAGCAGAAGTGAACATAGTGTAAGGCAGTGGTCCGCCTTTATTTCTCTGCGTGTCTTGTACGAGATTTCACAACGCCATCTGCTAAACAACCCATCTTTTCCTTCTTGTTTTGTGGTACCCCCTATCACCTGTCTAGTCAATTTCTGAGCCCTCTATTCTGTCCTATGGATCTACCTGTCATTTCCTACACTGGTGGCATTTTGCCTTTATTTCCATGCCTTTGTATTGCAGCATATTATTAATACCTGGCAGGGAACAAGCCCTCCTCTGTATTCTTCTTTTTCTAAATTGACTTAGCCCTGCTTTCCTAATTTCCTCTTTCTTTAATGATTTGGTCTACTGTTGTTGACTTTCCAGGGTACACAGGGCCAGTTCATCCCAGCACAGGCTTTATGTGAAAAGACCTGAGCCCCTTCCTCCCCTCCAAGAAACCACTGCCCCTCCATCCGCTCAGTGCCCTTGTGCTCTCCTCTCTTCCCCACCCGCAGCTCTCCTTCTTTCTTCCCCGCACCCCCTGGACAAACAGCCGCATAGATCACAGTAAAGCTATGTGGCAAACAAAAGATCATCAATAGACCCGGTCTGGTTTTACTCAGCCCCGTGCCTCAGAGCCAGGACAGTGCCCGACACCCACGGGCATTCCATAAATATTTGTTCAATGGTTGAAAAGGGAGCAAAAATAAATGGTTTTATTCTCTTGCCAAACCTCATACTCAAACTCCTACTTTCTACCTAGGAGCTGCTTGCATAAGCATCTTGTAAAAAGAAAATCAAAGCCTCGGTGCCACCCCCAACTCCGTATGCAAAAGAGAAGGTAAAGCCTCAGGCACCTGGGAGGAACAGGCCGGGCAGATCACTCATTAAGGAAATTCCTTGCTAACCTCCCATAAGCAAGGACATGCACGTCGTACCTGTGTCTAACGCCTAAAGCTCGAGCCTGTCCAATTCCACACTAATGATGAATTACACATTTATCTTACAGGTAACAGAACTGAGACAGGACAGAATCAGACATTCTTCCACCTTCCCAGGGACAGCTGCATGATTGATGCTTTCTTCACTCCCCTTTTCCTTCTAACATTCTCCTTATTTTATATAAATGTAGATTTCTTGGACCTCACAAGAATGTAACCACTTTGCCACATCGGCTCCCCCACCCCGCTTTTTCCTTCTCTCCGGCTGCTTTTAAAATGCTGAGGGTTCCAACTTCCCCTTGGGAAAAACAGCCACAGCCTGCCTGCGGTTCGAGTTTTTCCCAGGCACGTCCTCCAAATCTTGGCTTAATAAACCTCCGTTGATTGAGATTTTTGCCTCAGTCACTTACTTGTGATGACAATCTGAACAGAACCTCATCGAGGCTTTCTCTTACAGAAGACAGTTCACACTTGATGGATTTGAAACCACCCTTTATGAAATGAATACAGGGCCACAAGGTGGGGACTGTGGTGGGGAAATACATACCTAACCAGCCGTCGTTCCCCAGCTTGCCCTCCTACAGTCGCTCACTGCTCAGAATCATGCAGCTGCCGCTCACAAGGATTCTTAGCTTTCTTCATTGCTCCCATAGACAGCATCACCTCGTGAAACCGAAGCCTAGCTTTTGAAATGTCCTCCAGGCCCTGCGTTCCGGTGCAACAGCTGACCCACCCAGACTGGCAGCCCACACTGAGGAACTTCCTCAACTCATATTGTGACCCCTACCCAAGAACCAATTCAGTAGAGAGGACGATTTAGGCCGAGGGAGGTGGCACACACCTGCCTTGGCCTCCCAGAGTGCTAGGATTACCGGCGTGAGCCACCGCGCCCAGCCCATTGACGTTGTTTCTATGCTTTTGTTATTATAAATACTATTTTTTGTAAGCAACATACTTATTTAGCATTTTCCCTTTTTGAGCTATTCTTTGTGATGAAGTCCCATGAGCAAAATTGTGGCAGCAAAGGCCGTGCGAAGGCCCATGACCCACTGCTGTCCAGGAATACTGAGCTCACTCATGCCACCCACATCAATGCATGGCGATGCCTCCCTGCCACCAGCATTGTGGTTTTTAGCGTTTATAAGTGTTGCTCTTTTTTTTTTTTTTACTTTTTATTTTGAAATAATTGGCAATTTACCTGCAATCTTAAGAAACAATAGAGATCTTATAAACACTTCACCAAGTTTTCCTTCAATGGTAACATCTTGCGTAGCTATAGGACAAAGTCACACCCGGGAACTTGACATTAGGACAATCCTTGGAACTTATTCAGATTTTGCCAGTTTTACATGCACCCATTTGTGTGTGTGTGTGTGTGCATGTGTGCATTTAGTTCCATGCAATGTTGTCAGAGGTGTAGACTCACGTAAGCCCCACCACAGTCAAGATACAGCACAACTCTGTCACTGGGATCCCTGGGCTGCCCTTTTATAGCCACATCCACCCCTTCCCTTCCCCACTCTTGGTAACTACTAGAAGTTCTCCATCTTTATAATTTGTCATTTCAAGAAAGTTACATAAGGCTGGGTGCTGTGGCTCACGCCTGTAATCCCAGCACTCTGGTAGTCCAAGGTGGGGTGGGGGGATCGCTTGAAGCCAAGAGTTTGAGACCAGCCTGAGCAAGAGCAATACGCCAACTCTACAAAAAAAAAAAAAAAGAAAAGAAAAATTAGCTGGGCATGGTAGTGTGCAACTGTAGTCCCAGCTACTCGAGAGGCTGAGGCAGGAGGATCGCTTGAGCCCAGGAGTTTGAGGTTGCTGTGAGCTATAATGACACCACCACACTCTAGCTAGAGTAACAGAGCAAGACTCTCCAAAAAAAAGAAAGTTACTCAAAAGGAATCGTATAGTATGTTACCTTGTGAAATTGGCTTTTTTTGCTCTGTATAATTCCCTGGAGATTTATCCGACTTGTTGAATGTATCAGCAGTTCAATCCTTCGTATTGCTGAATAGCACTGTTTGGTCTGGATGGTCCACAGTTAGTTAATCGTTCGCCCTTTGAGGAACATTTGGTTTGCTTCTAGCTTGGGGGTTATTATAAATAAAGCTACTATGAACATTCATATGCAGATATGGACATAGTAGACGTAAGTCCTTAATTTAACTTATGTGAACTTAAGTCTCTGCTTTCTCTGGGACTTGCCCAAGAGTGCAATTGCACGGTTGTACGGTTAAGTGCACGTTTAGTTTCTTAAGAATATGTCATTCTCTTTTCCAGTGTGGCTATACCATTTTACATTTCCACCAGGAGTGAATAAGTGGTCCAGTTTTTCTGCATCCCTGCCAACACTTGATGCTAACCTATTTTTTATTTTAGCCATCCTGATGAGAGTGCAGTGATATCTCATCGTGATATCCTACATGTTTTCCACTGTTTAATAGTGATTAAAAGATAACAGGGTGCATAAACTATACAGTACACATCATCCCAGCAGGACACTGGAAAATATTCCATGATTGCACACATTAACAGTTCTGCAACAAATCCACCAATATTTGTTCACGAACATTGATGTTCATGATTAATAAGGGCATAAAAAGTAGAATAAGTATCTTCATTCCAGTTTGAATCTGAATTTGCCAACATGTGAACTCAAGTCAGATTTGGCAGCCAAATATTTTGTCAAAAAACTCCTAGTTTTCCCGCTGTCTGGATATTGGAATTGCAGATAAGGAACTCTGGACCTGACAATAAACAATGCCAGGTGGTCTAGTTCCCTTGAGTCACGACTGGAACCAACTCACTGGACAGCAGAGAGGGTAGGCCGGAGAAGACACTGCCCACTTACTCATCCTGCTGACCAATGCTGCTGGGTGCCAACTGCGCGCCAGCAAAGCAGGGGGCCAGCCTTGATGATCCCACAGGGAAGCCCCTGCCCCAGGGGCTGGAGGACACTGCCTTGGGCTGGAACAGCCTCACAAGTGTTGACCAAAATGCGGGTCGGTCACCACGAAAGTTTAGGGTCCTTCTTTATTCTCAGTCTGTCATGTAAAAAACAGACAAACCTGGGCAGGAGGCAAATTCCCTGCTTCTCAGAAATACGGCCCTGTTTGCAAGGTGGAAGGAGAGAGATCAACCGGGTGGTTTCAGGACTAAGTGATCCTTTTCCACCAGCCGGTGCTGCCCAGACCTGCTGCCTGTCTGGGACGAGGATTTCACTCGGAGCTGCCGTTTCCGTGCACTCTGATTCGGTTTCCTCTCTGGTGGGTGAACATCAGAAGCTACTGACAAAGCCCTACGGAGCAGGGTGAATGCAAACAAGAAGGAAAAGGAAGTGATTCCGTCTTAATGGACAGAATTTCTTCTCAGCCTCTGTGCAAAGCACCCCTGGCCCGGGTGGTTGTGATTCTGTGCTGGCCCTTGACTCATTTCCGACCGGCCGGAAGCTCATTCCCAAGGTGCTTTATTCGGTGTCTTCATTCATTTCTTTACCCATTCACTCAACAAACATTTGTGGAAAGCCACTATTTGGCAGCCGAGATCACACGATGACTTTCACGGGCCCCTTCCTTCGTACACAGTCCACAGCAAAAGCGAGTGGCTGGCCCAGAACTTGCCCCACACTGAGGCTCCTTCTAGCACCAACTTTGCGGCTAGGAAAACCTGTATTCAACTCCCACTTCTGCCTAAAGCTGTGTGGCTTTAGGTAAATCAGTTACACCTCTCCTCTCAGTTATTTTGCCAACACAGTGGGAATAATGAAATGTACCTCAAGGGGATTCTAGAAAGATCAAAGGAAGTTACTCATGGAAATTACCGTAGAATGCACGCCGCAAAGGCTTCCTGCCTTTTCCGTGGTTCCTTGAGCTCTTGCCTTGTGCTTGGCAGGGACACGGCAGGACAGTCTCTAAATGTGACAGAGGCGCAGTCAAGGATTGGAGGCCACAGGTGAGCCTGTAGCAATGGCAACTTTTGCCTCCTGAGGGTGGAAAAGGTGAGACTAGAATCTGGTAGCCACGCACTTGCCACACAAATTAATCGATCAGCTCTGTGACCAGCCTTGGCTGGGCCTGAATGAGTGAGTTCAGTCGGGTCTTCTACAGACAGATTCACCTATGCAAAGGCAGTGCATGGGGAGGAGACTCTAGTTGGCATATTATATACCTGCGGACCCTCCATGTGGCCTCCCATCCCACT
>CAUYRT010018913.1:0-11983 GCA_963574885.1 Lepilemur ruficaudatus
AAAAATGCTTCTGGCTGGGCGCGGTGGCTCACGCCTATAATCCTAGCACTCTGGGAGGCCGAGGTGGGTGGATAGCTCAAGGTCAGGAGTTCGAGACCAGCCTGAGCAAGAGCGAGACCCTGTCTCTACTATAAATAAAAAAAAGAAATTAATTGGACAACTAAAAATATATGTAAAAAATTAGCCGGGCATGGTGGCGCATGCCTGTAGTCCCAGCTACTCAGGAGGCTGAGGCAGAAGAATCGCTTGAGCCCAGGAGTTTGAAGTTGCTTTGAGCTAGGCTGATGCCATGGCACTCACTCTAGCCCGGGCAGCAGAGTGAGACTCTGTCTCAAAAAAAAAAAAGAAAGAAAGAAATTTCCTTTACTATCAAGGTTTCAAGTGAAATTCATCAGTATAAAGTCTGTAGGTCTCAAATAAAAAAAGATTTTTACAAGTAAAATGTTCTAGAATTTGTTTTTTAAGCTTAATATTACACTTACTTATAAGTTCAATAATTAATTGATAGAGTTATACCACACCACACCCTCCGAGAAAGGTCAGTGAACAAGTTTGAGAAATTCTTCTACGTAATGATAAGCAAACTATATAATCTAAAATAAGCTAACAAGAAATGGCCGAAGAGTTGAAAGTGTTACTCTTTGTAATTCCTTTTCATCCATTGTGATTCTTAACTTGCATTGTGTTTTTCACTTTAAATATTATTTCATTTTACCTAAAGGATACTTATGTGCTTGTAGAAGATACTTTGAAATCAAAGTAGTTAGGCTGGATGTGGGGTTTTTTGGAGAGTGAGCTGAAAACAATTGTTGACACACTTGGAATTTTAAATGTTGTCCTTTATTTACAAATAATTTACTGTAATTGAGAAATTATCATTGTATGTATTTATGGGGTACAAAGTGATATTATGACACACCTACACAACGCAGAATGATTATATCAAGCTGTTTGACATACCCATCACCTTAAATACTTACCATTTTTTGTGATGAAAACATTTGAAATTTATTGTCTTAGCAATTTTGAGATATAGTCTTTTATTTATTTATTTATTTATTTATTGAGACAGGCTCTTCCTCTGTTCGCTGGGCTAGAGGGTAGTGGCATCGTCGTAGCTCACTGCAACCTCCAACTCTTGGGCTCAAGTGATCGTCCTGCCTCAGCCTCCCAAGTAGCTGGAACTGCAGGCACTGTGCCACCACTAATTTTTCTATTTTTTGTAGAGACAGGGGTCTCACGGTCTTACTATGGTTCTCAGGCTGGTCTGTAACTCCTGGCCTCAAGTTATCCTTCTGCCTTGGCCTCCCAAAGTGCTAGGATTACAGGCATGAGCCACCAGGCCCAGCCCATTATTTTTTTTTTTTGAGACAGAGTCTCTCTGTGATGCCTGGGCTAGAGTGCCGTGGCATCAGCCTAGCTCACAACAACCTCAAACTCCTGGGCTCAAGCGATCCTTCTGCCTCAGCCTCCCGAGTAGCTGGGACTACAGGCATGTGCAACCATGCCTGGCTAATTTTTTCTATATATTTAGTTGGCCAATTAATTTCTTTTCTATTTATAGTAGAGACAGGGTCTCGCTCTTGCTCAGGTTTCGAACTCCTGACCTTGAGCAATCCACCCACCTCTGCCTCCCTGAGTGCTAGGATTACAGGCGTGAGCCACTGAGCCGGGCCCCAGCCCATTATTTTTAAATATAGTCAGCATATGGAGCAAATACATCTCAAAAAACTTATTATTCTTGTCTAACTGAAACTTTGTGCCCTAATTTTTTTTTTAATTTAATATATTATTTTGGTTCTAAATTTAGAAGGTATAAAAGGATAGTCAGTGAAAATTCTCCTTCCTGTCTCTGCCCATGAGTTTCCATTCCCACATTTTGTAAATCATTCCCACGTGTGTGAATTTTGATCACATAGAATAAATTCCTAGAAATGGAATAGCCTAATTACAGAGGTTATGCATTTGTTCATAATTTTGGTAGACACTGCCACTAGAATATAGGAAAATAAGTTGCTCTACGTACACTTTTTGCAAAACCATATATTATCAAACTCTTTAATCTTTGCCAGCCTAAAAGGTTAAAAAAATGCTACTTTTAATTAGCATTTCTTAGCTATTTATATTTCTTTTTATGTGAGCTGATTATTAATTTCTTTACACCCTATTTACCCATTCTATTCTTCTTTTCTGAAGTTCCAAGCCTCCTTCTGTTGTTTCCTTTCCATTTGGGAGCTTCCTTTAGCCATTTTTTTAAAGGTTAGGTCTGCTGGTGACAGGTTATTCTAACTTTCTGAAAATATCTTTATTTCACCTTTATTTGTGATGACTATTTTCACTGAATGTAGAATTCTGGATTGTGACAGTTCTTTTCAGCTCTTGAAAAATGTTAAACTACTTCCTTTCAAATGAAAGGTCTGCTGCCATTCAAATCATTGTTCCCATATAGGTAATGTATTGTTCCTGTCTGGCTGCTTTTAGTATTTTTTCTTTATCTCTAGTTTTAGAAGTTTGATTTTGATGTATCTTGATGTGGATTACTTAGAACTTATCATGTTTGAGATTCACTTAGCTTCTTTAATCTAAGGTCTGTACCTTTTGCCAAATGCGGCAAATTTTCTGACCTTTTTATTTTATTTTTTAAAGTATTTTTCAGTTTGAAACTTTTCCTCCTTTTCTGCTGGAACCCTTAGAACACAAATGTTAGATCTTTTATTGTTGTTCCATAGGTCCATGAGGCTTTGCTCATTTTTTTGTTGTTCAGTGTGTTATCTCTGTGATATTCAGATTGGGTAATTTCTGTTGATCTCTCTTCAGGTTCCCTGATTCTTTCCTCTGGTATCTCCACTCTGCTGTTGAACATGTTTCATGAGTTTTTAATTTCAGCTATAGTATTTTTAATTTTAAAATTTCATATCTTCTTTTCTGAGATTTTTTCACTTTTTCCATTTGTTTCAAGAATGTATGTAATTGCTCATTGAAGCAAGCATTTCTTTGATGGCTTCTTTAAAATTCTTCTCAGTGAATTCCAGCATCTGAGTTATCTTGGTGTTGCTGTGTTTTGATTGTCTTTTCTCACATAAGTTGTGATTTTCCTGGTTCTTAGCAGTATTTTTTCTTTTCCTCTATCCTGGATATTTTTGGTATTATGTTATGAAACACTAGATTCTGTTTATATTTTCTATTTTAGCAGCAGCCACCCTATTTAGGTTTAGCATGTTGGTTCTGGACTACTTTGTGGCCTGTGATTTCAGTGATAATTAAATTTTCAGGGCCTTAGCATGCCATTCTGGTCCACTTCATTTTTGTACTATTCAGAAGCTAATTGGAAAATGTGAGTGCTATTCAGCACTATAGGTTAGTTCTGAAACCTTTCGCCCTACTAATTCTGGTTGATTTCATTTGGGGGTTCTGCCAAGGACTTCATATATAGGTTTAAAGAATCCCTTTCTTCAGTTCCTCTCTCTGAAATCTGTGCCACCTGTCAATGCAGCAGGAGTGTTGGGTGAAGTCGAGGTTAAGGCTTCCTACTTTTTCTCCACTGGCATCACTCTGGCAAGGGAAGAGGAATGCTGCTTGCTATTACCAGAAACTCAAGGAGGATTAGAAATCTAGGATCTCTACTTGGTCTTTGCTGACACTGCCGTGGGGTGGAGGCAGGAGGGTGCACACGTGATTTTCCTTGATATTTGGTTGGAATAGAGCAGCTATCGGTCAAATTTTTTTCTTTCTTTCTTGGAGAGAGAGTCTTGCTCTGTTGCCCAGGCTGGAGTACAATGAAAGGATTATACCTTACTGTAGCCTCGAACTCCTGGGCTCAAGCCATCCTCCCCCATCAGCCTCCTGAGTAGCTGGGACCATAGGTGTGCCATTATGCCTGGCTTTTTTTTGTTGTTGTGTTGTTTTGGTAGAGACAGGGTTTTGCTATGTTGTACAGGCTGGTCTCAAATTCGTGACCTCAAGTGATCCTCCCACTTTTGCCTTCCGAAGTGCTGGGATTGCAAGGCATGAGCCAATGTGCCTGGCTATTGTCAAAAAATTTTATGTACTGCTAAACCATCATTTTTTCAGTTGTTTGTCTGGAACAAGCAGGGTTTTCTAGGAGCTTTTGAAAATCTGTGCCTATTGACATTTCTGAGTTTGAGGTTTCTTTAGCATGTAGTCTAGTATGGGAACAAAAATGAAAACAAACCACTGTGTCATTACCAAGTCCAGAGGTCCTTGGACAATCTACCTTCTTTCTAACTTTCAGAGTCTTATGTTTGTCCTTGTACCATGTCTAGGGTGTCTACTTGTACTTAGCAGGAAGAATAGGGAGAGAGGAATCTATCTTATTCAAGAATTGTTCCATTCCTTTTTTAAAGTTTTTCATTTTGTCTTAACAATCTTCATTTTTTAAAATCAAAATCTACTCATCCTTAAATGAAATTACACTTATAAAGGACTTTATACTGTGCTTAGCACTTTGTAAGTATTCTGTGTATTTCTCCCCATTACTTTCTCCTACTCCTATTTCAAATCCTAATGTAGTCATTTCTGCTGTACTGCTTGTTTTGAAAACATAACGTTTGTTTCAGTGTAATTGGTATATTAGAAAACAGTTTAAGCCTAACGCCAGTTTCACATTTGCTTGTGCATGATCTTGTCTGCAGGAAACACTGAGTAGTAAATGCAGAAAACCATATCCAGCTGAACAGCTTCATAAGAATACATAGAAAACACACCCACATGTACCTGAAACATCTAATAGCTACCTCAATTCATCATGTTATGATCCATACCCATACACAATCTGCAGTTAAAACTCCATGTGATTTCAGTTTACCATCCTTCCACCACTTTACAAGGACTCACAAGCTACAGTCCTCTGACACTCATTTACATAAACAAACCCACTTTACTTTTTCAAAGTAAAGTGCCATAGTGTTGTATACATGTAATTCTTAACCATTTAACATATGTAAAACTCTGTTGCTGCTCTTTTTCTTAGTTTCCTCTTTTTTCTTCTGTGCCACTGATGAAGTTTTTGAGTGTTATACCCTTAAACTCCATTTTCCCATTAACCATACTGTTTTAATTTCACAAATTTTTTTTTTATTTTTATTTTCAAGAACACTTTGTCACACCACCGATTGAAGCAAACAACACAAAATGCTGCCACTTCACCCAAAAGCGGTGCTTTTAATCTGCCCTTTCTTGACAGCTCAGTGGGTCATTAGCAAATTGTGAAATAATTTCACAATTTTTCATAGCACAATGCTTTATAGGAAAACATATGTTGTGTTACAGCAGACCTGATTATGCTTCTCTAAGCCTTTCTGCTTTACTCTTACCCATATTAACTGTATTCACTTCCATATTCATATACGATTTATAGTCTATAAGATGTATTCTGTAAGTGTATATTTTCCGATGCTATTTGAATTCACACCTTTTGGCCTTATTGTCCCAAATAGATTATAAGGTCTGACAAGGCAGGGCCCATGTCTTATAAAGTTTTGTCTGGAATTTTGCTGTATACTCTGCAATTCTTTATCTCCATGTCCTGACATCATATGAGCATGTATTTATAGACTATTCAGTTAAACCTACTGGTTGACTTGGAGAAGGATAAAAATTCAGCCACATTCACAATATGTCTAAATCATTTTTGTTCTTTCAAAACATTCCTGAGGTTGGAACCTTAATCATATTTTTAATTTTAGGTTAACACAGATTTTGAAATTGAAGTTACAGTCTACTAGAATTACTGTTGATATTGTTGTCTCCAGATTTTGCCCTTTTACCCTTCTGTACTTTAATGCCATCTCTTTCTCAGTTATTTTCTCTCTTTTATTTCTGAGCATGTTCATAGGAAAGGGGCACATAAATTTGACTCATAAAATCATATTGACGAACATCAAAAGAGAGGACCTTCTAATTTTAGGGCTTTGTAAGCTCTATTTCAAGGCACAGTTCCTAAAACACATTTTTTTTTTCTTTGAGACAGAGTCTCACTCTATTGCCCGGGCTACAGTGCCATGGCGTCAGCCTAGCTCACAGCAACCTCAAACTCCTGGGTTCAAGCAATCCTTCTGCCTCAGCCTCCCTAGTAGCTGGGACTACAGGCGTGCGCCACCATGCCTGGCTAATTTTTTTCTATGTATTTTTAGTTGGCCAATTAATTTCTTTCTATTTTTAGTAGACATAGGGGTCTCGCTCTTGCTCAGGCTGGTTTCGAACTCGTGACCTTGAGCAATCCTCCCGCGTTAGCCTCCCAGAGTGCTAGGATTACAGGCATGAGCCACCGCGCCCGGCCTAAAACACATTTTGATTTTCCTTTTATAGTTAATGTCTGATATGGAGACATTATATTACTTTCTAATTAAGTATAAATCTGGCCTTCCATATTATTGTGATATCTTGTTTCACTAAAATGTTTTCTTCAAAAGTGATGTGTAAATTCATCATCATTTGAAATATATTTAATGTACTTGGTGAAGAGGTTGCACTTGCTTTTAAAAAAAATCAACTGTGATGTCTTTCTTAGAGAAAAGAATCTTTATATAAGTTGAAGCTGGTGCACAAAATTTTGTTAATCATGGGATAAAGAGTTACTATGTTTTGTTGAATAATTTTTTTTTTTGAGACAGAGTCTCACTCTGTTGCCTGGGCTAGAGTGCTGTGGGTCAGCCTAGCTCACAGCAACCTCGAACTCCTGGGCTCAAGCAATCCTTCTGCCTCAGCCTCCCCAGTAGCTGGGACTACAGGCATGCACCACCTATTTTAGTTGTTGAGCTAATTTCTTTCTATTTTTAGTAGAGACGGGGGTCTCACTCTTGCTCAGGCTGGTCTTGAATGCCTGACTTTGAGTGATTCTCCCACCTCAGCCTCCCAGAGTGCTAGGATTATAGGTGTGAGCCACCACACTCGGCCTGTTGAATAATTTTAACAGATATATTAAGTGTAATATTTTTATTTTGCTTGCATATAACGTGGACTCAGATTTTTTTAGAGTTATTCATATTCATTAAGAATTTATTTTCATTGGATTTCTTTAATATTTGATTTTTCCGCCCCCTCAGGCTTTTAGTTTAGTATACGTAAGTAGATTTTTCAATGTATACATGTTTGTATCCCCACTCCGCTTCACCAGTAGCAGTGGTGTTGGGTTCAGATTAACAGTTAGACTTATTTTTTTTCTTCTTTTGAGACCGGGTCTTACTCTGTTGCCTGGGTCAGAGTGCCATGGCATCAGCCTAGCTCACAGCAACCTCAAACTCCTGGGCTCAGACAATCCTCCTGCCTCAGCCTCCCAAGTAGCTGGGACTACAGGCATGTGCCACCATGCCCAGCTAACTTTTTTTCTATATATTTTTAGTTGGCCAATTAATTTCTTTCTATTTTTAGTAGAGATGGGGTCTCGCTCTTGCTCAGGCTGGTTTCGAACTCCTGACCTTGAGCAATCCTCCTGCCTTAGCCTCCCAGAGTGCTAGGATTACAGGTGTGAGCCATTGTGCCCAGCACATAAGTAGGACTTATGAGACAACATAAGCTTCACTGGGCATTAAGTTTACTTACATTTAAGAAAAGCTGTAGGGCAAGAAACAGCACACCTTGTACAGCAACAGCCTAGTGGAGCTCTTGTGATTTCAAGGCACGTTTTGCTTGTATCTTAAATATCTCACACTTGATATATTCATGGTCCTGAGGAACACAGCTGGGTGAGGAAGAACTACCTTTGTTCAGTGAGGCCGTTACACCTGGAGTCTCTTTAGCTTTTATACCTTGTTCCCATTATTCAATGCAGCAAATACCTCATCAGTACTGGGTAAGCATTGTTGATAGTGGACCACAAGTCCTTGATAAAGTATGTATTAACTTCTACCAGATTCTCATTTATCTTGGGTTTAGTATGTTCCTGTAAATTCTAAGTTAAGAGTTACAAGGATGAGCTGGATATGGTGATGCATGCCTATAATCCCAGCTACACAGAGGGCTGAGATGTGAAGATCACTTGAGCCTAAGACTTTGAGGCCAGCCTGGGCAACAGAGTGAGACCCTGTCTCAAGAAGAAGAAGAAGAATTGCAAGGATGATTTGGCCCAAATGTCAAATACTCAGATATTCCTGAGGCTAAAGGAAAGATCACAACTGTTAATAGCTATTAACCCTTTCAGTTAAGGTCCTATAACCAGATAGCCAACAAGCAGTCTAAAAATGTATATTCTTTGTCCTCTTTGACTTTTTTTTAGCTACCACCATAGTATCCAGACTTTCTGACTTTTTACTATATGGAAAATATTCACATATAATCAAGTGAATAAAATAGTATAACAAACACACATGTTCATTACCTAACTTCAAAAATTTATTCATGGCTAATCTCATTTTAACCATCTGCAGCCACGTTTCCCTTTCCTCTTATTTTGAAACAAATACCAGGCATAGTATTTTATCAATAAATATTTCTAAAAGGTGACTCTTAAAAAATAACCAGTACCATAATTATAAACACACTAACTTGGTAGGTAGGTCTAGAAAATTGATCAGATGCAGTTTTGACTTTAATTCCTTTTGATGAGAGCAGGAGTCACATAGGACAGGTTGTTGCTTTGTGCTCTGCAGCAGCCAATGGTGGTCATTGTCTTAACGGGAGTTACAAAATATTCTAACCCTGTAATTCCTTCTTTATTTATTCCTGGAATGCTTCTGATAAAGAGCAACTTCCCTTCATCTATATGATTAGCTGGTGGTACAGTTTGAATAGGAAAGGCAGGATAAATGCATTATATTTATTTACCAATGTCACTATGAACTGATGGATTTTAATGTAGTTGATATATTTCAGTTTATGGTACTTTTCATCCATATATCTGTGTTGTCCTATCTTTGGCCTGAATTAGCCTCTTCAAATCCTCCATGGTTTGAATTAATATGCATTTGGATGGGTCAGGCTCTACTTGATTTGTTATAGCTTCCTCTAATCTCTGTATTACACTTTCCAGCTTCACTTCCTTATGTTAATTTCCTGATCCTTTTAAATCCTTGAGGTTTTGGACCGCTTTTAAAAATTTTTACTTAACCCAAAATAAAATTTCTATTTGAAGTGATTTTTTTTTTTTCCTTAGACAGTCTCACTCTGTTGCCCAAGATAGAGTGCAATGGTGTCATCATAGCTCACTGCAACCTCAAACCCTTGGGCTCAAGCAATCGTCTTGCCTCAGCCTCCTGGGTAGCTGGGACTACAGGCATGTGCCACCATGACCGGCTAATTTTTTCTATTTTTAATAGTGATAGGGTCTTGCTTTTGCTCAGGCTGGTCTTAAGCTCCTGACCTCAAGTGATCCTGGACCTCCCAGAGTGCTAGAATTACAGGCATGAGCCACTGCACCTAGCCTGAAATTTTTTTTTATAGAGACCCCAAAACATAGCTATTCATTGTGGGCAAATGACTTCTCTCTGTTATGAATCTGCTTGTGAACTAAAGCTAAATTTCTTAATCATTAGAAGGCTGTTCAGGCATTGAAATAAGCCCATACCAATGAAGTCATGTTACTTATCTTTTCATGTTCATGCAAAGTAGTTTTTCTATTATTTCCCTGTTCCAGATCTAATCTTCTTCTTCTTCTTCTTTTTTTTTTTTTTTGAGACAGAGTCCCGCTCTGTTGCCCAGGCTAGAGTGCCATCATGTCAGCCTAGTTCACAGCAACCTCAAACTCCTGGGCTCAAGCAATCCTTCTGCCTCAGCCTCCCCACCCAAGTAGCTGGGACTACAGGCATGAGCCACCATGCCTGGCTAATTTTTTCTATGTATTTTTAGTTGTCCAGCTAATTTCTTTCTCTTTTTAGTAGAGACGGGGTCTCGCTTTTGCTAGGCTGGTCTCAAACTCCTGAGCTCAAATGATCCACCTGCCTTGGCCTCCGGAGTGCTAGGATTGCAGGCGTGAGCCACCGTGTCCGGCCTCAAATGTTTTTGAAAATTAACTTAGTTTAGCACTTTAGACTCATCTATTTTCAAAAGTTCTTTGGTTTAACAACTTTGACCAGTGAATCTGGAGATCTGGGTTTTTGTGTTGTTTGTTTTGTTTTTATAATTTAAAGAGCTTTATTTTGAGCCGAATGTGTGTGACTGTGACCCAGAGTATATGGCCTCAAGAGGTCCTGAGAAAATGTACCTGAGATCTGGGTTCTAATTCTAAGTCTTAACTCCTTTCCTGTACTCTTCACTTAACATAGCCAGATGAGCAAAGTGCTAAACACTGGACTTAGTGAGAAACTGCAGAAAATTTACATTTCCTCTTATAAAGTTTGTCTAAAAGTTACTGACCAAAAACCTTTTTGTTTTTATTAAAGTTAAGAAAGAAGAAAAGAAAAGGCATAAATCATCATCTTCTTCATCATCATCCAGTGACTCAGATAGCTCAAGCGATTCTCAGTCCTCTTCTGATTCTTCAGATTCTGAAAGTGCTTCTGAAGAGAAATCAAAAAAAAGAAAAAAGAAACATAGGAAAAATTCACGAAAACACAAGAAAGAAAAGAAGAAGCGAAAGAAAAGCAAGAAAAGGTCTTAATTTTACTTTTATAATGCTAGCTTTATGTTCTGATTCCCTTTTGTTTATAAATAAATCTATTGAGATTTTGGATCAATTATATGGGAATGTTAAAATAGTGAGAACTATTTTATAGCATGGAGTATCATAAGACCATTTTGATATTCTGTGGTATATAGATTAAGTTTGGGTACATTGATTTCTATCTTTTTCTTTCTTTTTCCTCTAACCTGCTTCAAGAAAGATCATTTCCTTTATAAACAAAACCTATCAATTCATTTTTTGTGCACTCAGTGAAATGATGCTTCTGGTTTCATAGGTTTATATATTTTTATGGCAGGATTGTGAGATTAGTGAAAATTATAGGAAGCCACCAATTGTTTTCCTTATTTTCAGTGGCAGTCTCCTTTGCTGTTATGATAGCGTAAGGGTAGAAAGCAGGTGATGTCAATGTATTTACTTTCTTTTCGGTTTTCTTTGAAATAATCTGTGTTTGTACTAAAAGTTATCTTTGTCTCCCTATTGCCTCAAAAGCAATTAATTTCTTTACCTCTGTTTTAAAGCACTTTAAATTTATCAGAGAGTGCAGTGCCGACACTTTTTGTTTTTTTAGTCAATTCAGAAGCATGTTTATAGAATTTCATATTTGGATCCATTTTATGGAAAAATATCTTTTGAGAATATGATAACAGCCACATTTTGTTTTGATTTTTTTGTTGGTTAGTTGGTTTGTCAGAGGAATGGAGGAAGATTTTTCCCCATGTGATTACATTTTGGGGAGGGACAAGATGGTATATAGATTGTGATATGTGGAAAAGAAATACTAACAATTAGAAATTTTGGGTAAGTGCATAATAACCAAATGTAATTCGTTTTGTGTTTCCGTCTATTAAGTGCGTCAAGTGAAAGTGAGGCTGAAAATCTTGAAGCACAACCCCAGTCTACTGTTCGTCCAGAAGAGATTCCTCCTATACCTGAAAATAGATTCTTAATGAGAAAAAGTCCTCCTAAAGCTGACGAAAAGGAAAGGAAAAACAGAGAGCGAGAAAGAGAAAGAGAGTGGTATGTGAATGTGTGTGTATTTTGTAGCATGCCCTACATGTTTTAGCATAGAACTTTTCTTCGTTTGGCCGGGCGCGGTGGCTCACGCCTGTAATCCTAGCACTCTGGGAGGCCGAGGCGGGCGGATCGCTGAAGTCAGGAGTTCGAAACCAGCCTGAGCAAGAGCAAGACCTCGTCTCTACTAATAATAGAAAGAAATTAATTGGCCAACTAACTATATATAGAAAAAATTAGCCGGGCATGGTGGCGCATGCCTGTAGTCCCAGCTACTCGGGAGGCTGAGGCAGGAGGATCACTTGAGCCCAGGAGTCTGAGGTTGCTGTGAGCTAGGCTGATGCCATGGCACTCTAGCCCGGGCAACAGAGTGAGACTCTGTCTCAAAAAAAAAAA